>PVKE010012601.1:0-38024 GCA_004027555.1 Craseonycteris thonglongyai
AATAGACCGCCTCTCTGACTCTGGCCAATCTGAGCAGGCTTTTTACTAGAACACAGTGTAGCTTCGGGTACAGAACATGTATAATTTGCATGCATAAAAAGCCTGCTTGGATTGGCTGAGTTAGAGAGGCGGTCCGAGCAGCCTTGCAGTGATTGGTGCGGGATCGAGTTGGAAAATTCGTTTAGCGGCATATCGAGACATTTTTTGGGATATACTCGGCGTATAAGACGACCCCCGATTTTCGGTTGACTTTTTTTTGTTTCAAAAGTCGTCTTATATGCCGGAAAATACGGTAGATTAGGTAAGCAAGAACTCCAGGAGAGTGGGGACCAGATAAACTAGACTGTAACATTGAGTCATCCAAGTGTTTTGCCAAGAGGTTGAAGGCCCAAGGGCTTGGAGCTTGAATGTCCTAGACACCCATCTGCATCTATCTGAAGCATCACTTGCATGGCCTGAAGAAAGAGTTTGGTGTTAGTCAAGACCTCTTTTTATCATTTTCACATTCCATGGGTGGAGTGAAAAGAACACTCCTTTCTTCTCTGAAATTTGAGCATGTTGCATCCAATTTTCAATTAGTGATTTCATTGTTTACCCTAAATATTTGTAGGTACCCAGAGATATTTGGGAATGGCACAACAAAATGCTTGGACAGTATAACAACACAGTGTGACCATAAGGAATTCATTTTTAACAGCATGAACAAAGATAACCAAGGTCAGTTTAGTTATTTTAAGTGGATCTCTGTAGTTCAATAAACTTGAGAAGCAAAGTATGATTCTCAAGAGTACAAGAAATGTATAGTCTGTAAAGAAGCAAATTCTTTAGATTTTTCTTTCTCACAAGAAATGTGTGACCCAGCATGGCACAGAAAAGAATGCATTGGGAGTGTTTTTATTTTTATTTATGTTTTTAAAGATTTGTTTTTTTTATTGTTTTTGACAGAGAGAGAGAGATACAGAGACAGAGAGAAGTGGGAGCGCCCACAACAGTCTCCATAGTTGCACATCATTGGTTTTTCCACATAGTTTCATTCCACAGGTGGGTGCGGGACTTCACAGGGCAGGAACTGGGCCGGGGTCTCACTCCCATGAGAACCGAACTGGGGACACTCCCCAGTTCAGCATATGGGTCCACATGGGCTGGGGCCAGGATTCGATCCTCAGTCCCTGGGGCTGTAAAGTGAGCACTTACCCCACTGAGCCATCCCGGCTTTCCCTATTTCTTTTTTTAAAGATTTATTTTATTGTTTTTGGCAGAGAGAGAGAGATAGAGAGAGAGACAGAGAAAAGGAGGAAGGTCCAGAGCAGTCTCCATAGCTATATATCATCAGTTTTTGACATGGTTTCATTCCACACAGGCGGGTGGGGTGCTGTACAGGTGGGAACCGGGTGGGGAATGGGGCACATGGGAGGCACACCCCCATGAGCTGGGGCCAAACCCGGTGCCACCCATATGGGAAGCTCGCCCTGGCGAGAACCAAATTGGGGCCACACCCCAGTTTAGCATATGGGTCCGCATGGGCCGGGCTGGAATTTGATCCTTGGATCCCAAGGCTGCAAAGCTAGTACTCAACCCACTGAGCCATCCTGGCTTCCCTGAGAGTATTTTTAAATTTTATAAAATTTAGTCCATACTCTTTATTTATTTGGGTATGTTCTTACCATTTTAATCAGATAATCATTTGCTAGCAATTGAGCTTGTTGATGCTGCTGCCAACTTGATTAATGAAATGAAGTGTTTAAAACACTGAACCATGTATTCCTCTAAAAAACAAATCATGACCTCCACCGTGGTCCCTATAAAGTTCTTTCCAAAGATCTAACTGCATCTTTTTTCTGTAGAAAGACTGTGCTTCATATTGGGTGATCATTGCATTGTCAATTGCCTTGTTCAATTTAAATTATGTTAAAACTACATTATTCCAAATATAAATTAATTGCTTAAATTGACATCAAAGGTAGCCAACCCAACAAGGAACATGAGCCCACTCCCAGAATTCATTGACCTACATACCCAACCTTCATTCACAATTGATTCAAAGTGCTCTCCAGTGAACCAGCCTCCTGCTCCTTTCTTTTTAATCTCATTAATCAGAGAGCTTGGGAGCCATCAGGACTGTCTACACTGATAAATGGTGGCCAGGGTTGCCCTGGAGATGGGAGCTAGGAAAGGGGACTGAATCCTTGCTCACAGACAATGTGAGATGAAGAAAATACCCTTCTTCCTTGTGCCAAAAGGTAAGGCAGGAGGAAGTTCTTGTCAGGAAAAACTACAACCTTCTCATATAGGTACTTTTCTCTCATCCTGTCATGCCAGAACTTATATATTTATCACCTGGAATGTTCTAAGACCCCACCTACCTAAGTAAATTATCGTTTTAAGAAGACAAAAACATACAAAGAATAAAAAAATTTTGAGCACTGGGGGAATATTTTGGTGTTTTCCAAGACTACCTCCTGACCCAATTCAAACATGAAGAGTCAATAATAGTTTTTCCAAATTTAATTTATGTTAGTTATTGTCAAGATTATTTATATTTCTCTTTTGTATGGAGCACCAGGAGAAAATGGCGAAACTTTTACAATGATTTTGTCTCTATTGATGGGCAAACACAAGATGCTTGAATCTATTTCTAAATTAATGCAGATTCAAAGGCAGTTGACTCAAAGTTAATTCTGTATTTTGTGCAACTTAGTCTGGATCCATTTGAGGACAAAAAGCTAAAAAAGCAACATACTCTTATAAGGGAAACATCAATTGCTGCTAATCCTAATCCTGAAGATGAGAAGAATCCTGAAGAAGAGAATCATTTGTAAATTATAGGAAGATGCGATTTCTGAATTATAAGCTTTGCTGCACTTAATGTTATGTAGATTATTTCAATAAATTAATTTCTGTTGAATTGATGAAGAGCTGAAAGAATATGACACTCTAAGATAAGCATTTAAATTGATATCACTGACGACTGTTAAATTTATTACCTTACCCTGGATATTAAAGACTTATTTTTGTGCTTTAGGGTGTGGTATGAGTGGTACACAGCACAGTACTTGATTATTTGAGGTAAGCTCTTTTCTCAACTGAGCCATTTCCTTCTTTCCCTTAGGAAAGTGCAGATAGAATAACCTTGTTTGCCAGACAGGTGATGATTTAAATCAGGGGTGTCAAACTGGAGGCCCGGGGGCCGAGGTAATTTTTTGTGGCCCACAATGCTCTGAAATAAAATGAAAATAGGAAAAATTGTTATGAAGAAAATAGCACTTAGGGGAGATCGAGTCAATACTATACACACAATTCCCTCGTTAACCCTTTAACTACTGAAGATGAGTATACGTGTGGCCCAATGCCTTTTCTGGGGGCCTGTGGGCATGTATAAACGTGTTGACTCAGTTCCCGCGACATTTGTAAATGTGATGTGGCCTGCGTGAATCTTGCCTGTTGCACCAAATGGCCCGTGTTTTAATTGAGTTTGACACTCCTGATTTAAATGATCACAAGTTTTAATACTAGGTTAAAATATAGTAGACTCCCCATTACCGGTAACCAAAACTCAAGCAAAGGGCACTCCCAAACAACTGGCAAAATTTTTTGGGGGGAGGGAAGCCGGGATGGCTCAGTGGGTTAAGCGCTCACTTTGCAGCGCCAGGGACCGTGGATCGAATCCCGATCCCGGCCCTTGCGGAATCATGTGCTGAACTGGGGAGTGACCCCAGTTCAGTTCTCTCTCTGTCTCTGTATCTCTCTCTCTCTCTCAAAAAACAATTAAAAAATAAATAAATATTAAAAAAAATTTTTTTTTGCTGATTGCTTTAGATTTTGCCAGTTGCTTGAGAGTGCCAGTTGCTTGAGTTCTGGTGAACGGAGAGTCTACTTACATTTATGCAGCATGTACCAATCTCCATGGGTGCCGGTTACCTGAGAGTCTACTGTATATATATCCTAATCCATAGAATATTCATATATTCTCTCAGTTCTCTTAGTCTGGAGAAACCTAATACAGTACAGACGAGCTTGGACTCCTCCACGCCACCACTTTTCTCCATAAATACTGCAAGCACTGCCTGCATTTTTGAGTCTCTATTTCATGCTTATTGGCTATATAGAACTTTTCTCAACACCCCCTTCCCCTTTTACTTCTTTCTCTTTCTGAATTCTATTAGTCTTTTTCAACATCTTTTTATTTGCTTTTTTTCATGTTGCCTTTTTATTCAGTGTCTGACAATTTCTCAAAATTCCTCTTCTGTCACTTACATTTGAAAATACCCTATGATCAGAGAGAAGGATTTTGCTCCACTGAGCAAATCTAATTCTGTCAGCAGTCACAAAAGGCTTTTCTTCTTTTCAGTCTCCATTTTCTGCTATAAGCAAATCTGAGAGGATAAGAATGCTATAACTGGCCTAGTCTGAAGAACTAGAAAGGAACTCTGGATAAGAATTAAGGTTATGATGTAAATACTGGAGGCCCCGTTTCTAAACCTTCTACATGCAATCCAATCCAAAAAACCATTTCATAATATCCTTTCTCAGAGATGGATACTCTCTATTGGGGCTCCTGTTTGCTGAGGTATAAATAATACGTGACCAGGAATCTCTAGCAATAATTTCACTGGTAGTGGCTTTTCTTCACAGGTCTTGCTGTCCCCAGACCACTTGTAATCCCTGAAGTTCTGCCAAGGGCAAATCGCTGTTCACAAATCAGTATGACTCTCTTCATAGAGGCCTTAAAGAGTTTATACTTAGATTTCTGGGGTGGCTATGGTGAGGAAGCAAGCAGGAGGCACCTGGGATGCAGTGTTTGCACTGGGTTGTACCCATTCTCCAAGAGCCATGGATAGAATCCATTGTCCTCATGCATATGTCTAAACGCAGGTGCCTACAGAACTTTGACCCAACCCTAAATTCTGGAATGTCCACAGGAGCGTAAATGCAAATTTTATTCTAGGAATAGTTCAAGGGCTTGCCAGTTCACCAAAATGAGCATGGTTCTCCATTTCAGGTACATTTTTGAGGTATATATTTTGACAGCCAGTCTGTGTTCCATACTATGTGTGCTAAGAACTCTAGATGTAGTAACACATTTAAGCCTTGTAATGAATGTTGGAGGTGTGCTGTTATATTAGGATCTCTATTTTAAAGATGAGATTATGGTTTGGCATATCTGAGGCTGCACAATTAGGAAAGTGGGTGGATTTGAATTCAGAACTGCACAATTCCACATTCAATCCTGACCACTATACTACGCTGCTTCCTATAAGGTAGGATAATATAAAATACTTTACTCACAAGTGAACCCTTAAAAATGGTTTTGCGACCCAAAATGTAATCAGTACGCACCCCACATTTGTCATTCTGGTTTGTGGGCTATTTCGTCCTGTTGGCACCCTTCCTCCCAGCTCCCCAGATATACTTTCACTTCTCTCCCAACCTCTAAATGTCTCCCAAGTTTCCAATTTGATAGCATACTGAGACTCTTATATTCTGTGCCATCCCAAGTTATTTCACTCTTTTCTTTTCTTTCCCAAAAAGGAATATTAACACTCTGGTGACAGTGGCCAGAATCCTTCCCTTGCACTTAGAGTGACCCAATCAGTAGTTCTCCCCACAGCCCTCACTGCACAGATGGCCAACGATGCATTGGTGGCACTGCTATTTGGCAGCTCAAAAGAAGGTCTTGCTAGAGAATAAATTTATTGTCCCCCTCAGTGACTCCTACCTTCCTCTTCCTGTTAGGCGGCTTTGGACGCCCTTTGCACCATCCAATAGCACCATTTCCCTTGGCAGTGCTACATTATTGGCTGAGGTAATCCTGCTTTTTTAGGATGTCTTTTATGGCGGGTACAATTCCTACTCGGTTCGCTTGTGGTTGGGCTTGTATACTCGGTATTCAATCTAGTAGCAGCATACCTAGTATTCTTCTTGAGTTGATGTTTTCATTATTGAAATTAAAAAATGGGTCATAATACTGTTACCCATGAAGGACTCTTACGTAGAAGGCATTGTCCCATTTCCTTCTTCTTGGTGGAGTTTGGACAGGCTTTCTTATATGCTAGTTCAGGGGTGTCAAACTGGTGGCCCGTGGGCCGCATGTGGCCCCTGAGGTAATTTTTTGT
Organism: Craseonycteris thonglongyai; assembly: GCA_004027555.1. Taxonomy (NCBI): domain Eukaryota; kingdom Metazoa; phylum Chordata; class Mammalia; order Chiroptera; family Craseonycteridae; genus Craseonycteris; species Craseonycteris thonglongyai. The sequence goes on from PVKE010012601.1 coordinate 6,114, forward strand.
GGCCCACGACACTCTGAAATAAAATGAAAATAGAAAAAATTGTTGTGAAGAAAATAGCGCTTAGGGGAGATCGAGGCAATACCGTACACACAATTCCCTCATTAACCCTTTAACTACTGAAGACGAGTATACACGTGGCCCAGTGCCTTTCCTGGCGGCCTGTGGGCATGTATAAACGCACTCAGTTCTGGTGACGTTTGTAAATGTGATGTGGTCCACGTGAATCTTGCCTGTTGCACCAAATGGCCCATGATTTAATTGAATTTGACACCCCTGCACTAGTTGCTAGGACTGTTTTTGTTCCATTGGTTTGAATACCATCCTAATGAGACTAAGGGTGTATATCCATTCTCTGCAGGATCTGCGAGTGTATCCTCCTGAGCATTGGCTGCCCCAGTCTCCTTGTAAATCTACAAACAGGGGAAGGACACAAAAACATCTGGGCTTTAAGCACATACCTCACAGACATCACGTTGGGTATAAGTGACTTGATTTTGTATTAGTTGATAGTGTCACACATCTCGCTTACTAGAGATACTTGGGGGAAGAACCGTAAATGCAAAGGAAAATACCATCTAGTATGGTACGAACATGACTTGTCCATTTGGAAGAGACAAAATGGTTGGAAGCAGAAACAGTAAGGTGAGCTAGGAAGTGAAATAACTGTGAACTGCTTCGTCTTCAATCTCTTGATTACATTCTCCATGGGAAGGTGTTATTCCTTGGTTAACATAAAATAGATATTTAAGGGAATGGGAGGTGGCTGGAGAACTGTAGCAAGGTATCTGCTCAGAAAGGACTGAAGCAATCCAAGACTGTGTTATTACAGCTGATTCCAGGCAACAGAATGCTGCTAAATGTCTCCACCTCTTTGAGGTTTTTGGACAGTTGCTCATTTCAATATTTGAAAAGCTGGAGGAATGGATATGGAATATGTTAAAAGAATTTTTGCCTTTTACTCAGGTTTCATTGTGATATAGATTATTTCTTAGTATTCACTTAGTACAGACATATGTAATAGGTACTCCAGTAGCTATATTCCTGTCATCTTCATGTGGTTCAGCTGACATTTTCCTGTTTTACTTGTTTTGAACTGCTATACACAAACACTAAGTGCAAGGTTTAAGTTTTCTATTTAGAAGATGAGTGCATGTATAGTCCCCACAATCAAAATTTACTCCATACAGTATTGTACCTAGTGGCTGTAACAATGCTTTCCTGTGCCTTTGTTTTTGGTTTAATTCTTTTGCAAGCATTTCTATCCTTTGGCATGTTTCTTAAAAACCAACTTGTAGTCTTGGAATGCCTCTTTTAGAACTCCCCAGAAAGCAGGGATATTCAAAAGTTACAAAGCCAGCAAATACTGCCCTCAAATCTTCCCCACCAAGAGTAAGTTGTTGTAGTTCACGCTGCCTTAAAAGAACCAAAGTGCAGGTCCCACGTCTGCAAATGACAAAAACTATTATTAAAGACAGACCTTTGGGATAACACCAGTGAACCAGTCACACAGATACACATTTATTTGCAATTGTTAAAATTAAAAAAAAAACAAACAAAAAACTACAGTAGTGATATAGTTTAGAAAATAAGTGAGTTTGTGGGCAGGCGGTGGGTCTTATTATCAGTAACCATAAAGGATTTTCCATCACACCCTCTCTTTCTTCTGCGCCTGTGTTTCTCCACTCTTCCAGCAGGTGTCACTATAATCACAGAACAAACATTCCACAGCATGGTATGTAACTTTATTTTTCTAGCATAATAATTTAAAGTATTTACACACTGCACACTCACTGTTTTACACAGATACTTATTCATATACCTATGAACCACATCTAAAAGTTTCTTTGCAAAAGCTCGACACACTGTGGGGTTTCCAAGCATAACAAAGAAGACAAAAAAATGTTTTGAGTCTTTTAAAGACAGCCATGTGGAGCATCTGTGAAAACCAGTGTTTTCCTCCAAGTTTTAGCTCCCTCAGGAGACCACTGAACAGCTACAGCCTATCCATGTATTGGTATGACAAAGAACTCTTCTGGCTAAGGAGGATTTCAAGAACCAACACGTGCAAGTAGTACTTTCTCTAGACATCCTAGAAAAGAGGAGAAAATAAAGCTGGCCCCTCTCAAGAGAAATACCTATTTCTGAGGCATTATCTATGGGGATTGTAAATGTTGTACAAGGACTCTGGTTACAACCGGAGAATAGCTAAGTACACCGGCACTGATACAAATCATGTTATGTTTTTAAGTATCCTTTTCCAGTTAAATTATATGGCAAAATGACCCAATTTTCTTTTCTCAACTATTAGTAGACGTGGTTGTTTTGCTTTCCCTGAAAAAGACAAAGGTGTATTATTTACACTGCACGCCCATATACTGTAGAAATTTCTATTGTCTTTACTTTTATACTATTTGCACAAAAATAGTGGTTAGAAGTACCCTAAATATTTTCTCTCCTTCATTCTACTCAATTTCAAAACAAAATTACTCACCAACTATAGCTTCTGAACCTGGCACATGGTTCACATAGGTGGACAAAAGCAGCCACAGTTCAAAGCAGCCCTAGTCTAGTTTTTATAAAAGGATGACAGGTTTAGTTTCAGCTCTCTGGTATCTTGTTGAGTAAGCAGGATGTCTTCGTTGTGGTCCCAGGCTGGGCAGATGATTCTCTCATATACCAGAAGGTAGAGGGTTTCCACCTGTAGGTGAACCCACAGTCCTACTCTGTGGCTGGATGACAGGCCAGCTCACTAAGCAAAAGAACTTCACAAAACGACATCCTCTTTTCCTGCCAGTGTGGGTCTCTGGCAGGAGGTGCTAATAATAATCAATGGAACATGGCAATAGAAGAAATTCCTGGCCAACTAAAATTTAGCACAGTCTCTACTCATATCACCATGGTATTCAAAGTTCATTAATTTCTGTCTACATTTATGTAAACTTGATTAAGGTAAAGTACAAATCCTATCACTTTTTCTTGGAACCAAACATTTACATTTCAGATATACATAACAATATAAGCCTGCCTCTCCTGTAGATACTTTCTCTGTCACTGTGCTCGCCTGTTGGTGGCAGTGTTTTCCTTCTGCAGGGCGGGGGGTGGGGTGGGTGCTGATAATGGAATAGAAGGGGTAATGAGATATTTTACCTTATAGGGATTTTACTGAGTAATATGAGCAACTGACTAAATATTCACCTACAGATGTTAAGAGGCAGAGTATCTAATTAAGGAGACCCCACCCCAGCTCCACCTCCCGGGAAGCAGCACTGCTCAGTGAGAATGTCCACCCAGAGTTAGCTGCATTTTGAGTTAGGCCAAGGCAGCTTTTGTCATTAACACCCTAGTCCTTTCCATTATGCACATAGACATGTCAAAGAATGTGATAAAGAGTACCGTGCGGAGGGTAAGAAAGAATGGAAAACTTTGTCATGAGGTCTGGGTCTCATCACACAGAATCTTAATCCCCAGAGCCTGGGCTCACACAGTGAGGGTGAGGAGGGCTCACTGGGGTGGAGGCAGGGAGCAGTCCCGTGCTGCTGGGCTCAAGGAGCCAAGGAAGGGAAGGCTGGGAATGTGGGCTTACACAAATTAGAGGGAAGAGCAAGACATAATCACTAAATTTATCATGTTTTGTTTGTCCAATGAAGAATGGTGTTAAGAGGAAAAAGTATAAACAGGGACACGAGAAGCCTTAGAACTCTTGAAATCTAGCACAATGCCTGGTATTCATCTATAACACGGCCATCACTGAGCTCCTTCTGACCTATAAAAGCAGCAGTTTCATATGGTTCAGCTTAGCATACCGCAAGTGCTCAGCTATAACAGTCCTAGTTAGTAAGGCCTATAGTAATATTCTCCTCACCCTCTGAAAGGGATAGCTGTTGGGGCCTCCTAGAGATAGCTCAGCAGAGCCAAAGCACCTATAAGAGGAGTTAAGTATTCTTCCAAATCAAGTGGGTACAAAAAAGGTGAGGGCCAAGTTCAAAGGAACGAGGGGGCGCCACCAGGGAGCACGTGAAAGCTGCACACCACGGGCAAATCAGTAGCAACGGGAAAGGGCGAGAGTAGCCGAGAACAGCTACAAACACCATCACCCATCATCTTCAAAGGGGAGGCTGCGCACGGTGTCTGTGTATATGTACTATACATACTAACCAGGTACACACATAAATATTTAATATATAAAAAATAAAGTGCTTTCTAACAGGTCCCCAGCCAGGGACATTATAAAACATTTCACAAAACTGCAAAATAAAATCGATACAATCAAAGAATACTACATCCCACATACGTGAAAACAGTCAAACACAATATGTACAAACTGGTGGGTGTCCCAGGGCAAACATCCTGTCATATACATGGTATATACATATATACTCTTTTACTCAATATATTATGACAATATATATTTTAAAATTTTGTTATAGACAAAAAATAAAAACAAAACAAAACCGAAAAAACAAAAGACAGTCCCTACAAAAACATGATGAGGATCAAGCCCGTGAGTCCTAGACTGACAGGCAGCCGGCTGCCTCCACGGGGCACCCCGTGACCACTGCTGGGGAAGATGTGCCAGCGCTCCTTCCGCGGGTGCAGCGCCTCCACGTCCTCCAAGGCACTGTGGGCTGCGGCGGTGAAGTTGGCATCCCCGGTGGTGAGCAGGTCAAAGACACAGGACTGGAAATAGATGTCCTTGACTGGCATCTTCTCGTGGCACTGAGCATTGGCAGTCTCCAGTGTGTAGCCCGGCCAGACCTGTGCCAGGGAGGTGCGAGGCAGGGTGTGGCCCAGGATGGCGGACACCTGGCCCTGCCCGTCATCGATGCGCTCGCCCAGGGGGCAGCCGTTCACACACAGCTGCAGGTCCTGGCTCTCTTCGTAGGACATGGCCAGGTCTTCGGGCATGCGGATGGCGAGCGTCAGGTAGCGGCCCAGCTGCCGCACGAACACTGTGGTGCCTATATAGCGGGCGTGCATCTCCACATAGCGCCCACTCTCCCTCTCCACGATGCGCACGCTCTTGGCATCGCCGTCCCCACCGCTGGTGCTGCCGTCCACAAAGGCAGCCGGCAAGTCGTCCGTCACAGCTTGGTATACTTTCTGTTCTGTACACTCACGGTGGGCTTTGAAGATGATCGTGATCTGAGGGAAGAAGCATGAACAGGTTTAACATGACGGGAGGGAAACAGGACAGTGCCTCCCTCTGGAGCAAGAGCTCCCCTCCATTCTGGAGTCCAGGAGCTAACGGCACAATCTCCGAATTCTGCCCCTTTGTTCCTGTCTCACAGATAAATGCTGTTGCTGTGAGGGAAAATTAAACAGTCCTATGTATTTAGAATGAAAATTCACTACAAACCCAGGGAATGTGCATCAGGGAAAATGTTTTCTTTACTTTGCTAAAACAGAACAGTGCTGCTGTTGGGACAGAGGCAATTTTGTATTGATAATTTATATCTTGTCTCTTTCCCAAAACCGCTGAGCAGTAGTATTGCTCTGAGCAAAAAGATTCCTTTCTAAGTTATGCAGAAACGTTAAGGGGCTTAGTTAAAAATATACCTACCAGAACTTCGATTCCTAAAAAGTTTCTTCATTGGACTGTAAAACCAGATCCCTTGACTAATCACTATAAACTAACTTATAAACACTGAGGGACAAGCAAAGAATTGAGGAGGGGGTTGTCCCAGCAGCAGTCACCAATCATGTGCCTCATGAAAGATCTAAGTCTTAATCAAATGTTTCACATGGCTGGCTAATCCCAGTGACAGGGAAATCAGTTGGCAAATACAGCGCCCAACACACTGGCAGAGAATAAATACCCTAAACCCAGTTACAGCAAATGTTTTCCTCAAACAGCACATGGCTCTTTAACTTCTTAGAATTTTTTTTCTCCCAGCCAACTCTCAATTCTCCAAATTAAACAGACAGTTCATGGAGGAAAAAAAAAAAAAAGAAAATACTGCTAATACAAAAGCTTCCCTTTAGTGAACCCACTTTCTTTTCTTAATTAGAACATTAAAAAACTGAACCTTTGAGCACCTTTGCCTCCAACACACACTCAACATCTCTGCTATAGGTGGTGAAAGGAAGAGGACTATGAAGAGACAGGGCCTTCTGGGTCACACAGCGTGGAAAAACTGTCCCAAAAGGGGCGGGGGGGGGGGGGGAAGCCAACAGTTTGAGATTTGTGTTGTCAGTAACTGAGGTAACAGCTTATTTTTCTTTCTTCTTGAAGAAAAAAAAAAGTATCAGGTGACTTCAGTCAAGGAGGAAGGTAGACAGGCCAAACACTCTACAAATTACTCTGGATGGAGGAAATCTGCCACCTCCTGCAAGGGAACTAATCAAAACAATAGACCCTTGTTAAAAAGGCCAGAAAATGCCCCAGCTCCCCTCTCCGCCCCTCTCTCTCTGAGTCCTCACCACCACCCTCAAGTTTATGTCTGAAGTTTTTTTTTTTCTCAACTCGGCCAGCATTTGCTCACACTATTTAATTCCACATGTTCCCACTGGTGTTACTTGACTGGAATTTTCCAGCCATTTCATTTTACTTCAGCCAGTTGTAAAGCCAGATCTGAACCAGCTGCACTGTAGCAACTGGTTAGATTCATATCCGTTGTTTGCAGCTGCAACTAAAAGCCAGACAATGTACTATGAAAATGCTTGGATTTCTCTCTTCCTAATTACCCCGAGCCACAATTTAATTTCACTACCAGCCTTCTCACATTTCAACACCTTCTTAATAACCCCAAGGAGGTGTACCAGAGATGATTTCAGGAAATTTGTTGTGCATCTAACCATAGGACCAACAGAGTGAATGGGATTTTGAGCTAGATATCTAAAAGGACTATTAAAAGAGATTTATTTGGTGGCTCTAAAGACAGTTTGACAAGTGCTTTTCATTTTTTTTAAAAGACAAGCTAGGGTCTCTCGGAAGTGAAAAGATTAATTCAAGTAAATTTGGTAACTGAAAGCTGAAAATTAATACAGATAAATAATAAAAACTAACTATCCTCATTTGCAACTAGAACATTCACACACAAATATTCAATGAACTCTTCTACAACAGCTACGGTAATAATTGTCTTTCTAGTCTAACAAACCTCACATTTAAACCGACTTGGCATTATTTGCAAGAATTAAGTACTCTTTTGTTTACCCTATGAAAAACGAAAAGGAATTAGTTTTGTTGGGATCACAAAGCAGAGAGATCCAATTTGAACCGAGTTTCCAAGAAGGCAAATAAGGGTCAGTATTAACATGAGTGGAGTCAGTTCATGTCTTACCAAGTTCTCTGTTGTTTTCATTAAGAACACCAATTCCAACCCAGGACTCATTTCAAACCCTCCCGCATCATGTTCTTTGCTATGCCTGTGACATTAACCCTTTTACTGACAGCAGCCGATTTGTCAGCCCTCGCTGGATGTGCGAAAACTGCCACAGGCCAATGTATCTATTGGCCGACTTTTTTTACTTGGTTATATGTGGCAAAAGTAAGGGCTTTTGACTCAGTTAAAATCAACCTGCATAATTAATTCTTCAATGATTCTAATCCCCAAATATATCTTCACCACTGGGAAAAAAAAAAAACTAGATTAAATAAAATTAAGGACTAGAAATAATTCAAAATCTGGAATATTGCAAAATTCCTGAAAATGGTCTTGGCAGTCTTCGCGCACCCCAACGGAAATGGGCTGGCAGTAAAAGGGTTAACAGTAACTCCCACATCTTGAGAAGATCAAGTACAACTTCAAAGCTTGACCTCTACCCAAGCATCTATACTTACAAAAGACTCCAGTTTACCTAACAGATTTTTGTCTGTCCAATTTGTTGGGACTGATTTTCTCTATGAGACAATGAAGCTGATATTTCTCTAATTGTTTCTCTTTTGGGTAAAATAATTCTCCCAGAACCTATGAGGGCTCTCTGGGAAAAATTCAGCCACTGTCAGTATAAGGAGAGTGGTTACATGGCTGGATACTTTCTGGACAGCCCTCTATGTATAGAACTAGCTCCTGAATCAAAATGTTGAGGGTGATGAATCCATCTCAGTGGATGAGAGGGGTTTCCTGAGCGCTCACCTGTCGTTTAAGTATGTTCCCAGATATGTCATCAACGTAAATGCAGAAGACTAGGTAATAGTTTCACAGGATTTTTAAGTTTTGTAATGTAATTTCCTCATACAATTATAACACAAGCTCTTAAACAGCAAACACTCAAGTCATGAAGGGTCAGAAATTCATTTTCAGACTGTCTCCCTCTTCAGAAAAACAAAATTTATTCATTGTTAGTAATTCTTACTTTTAAAAATATTCCAAATTTAATCAGAATTTTTGGAAATTCCAAATGTTTTATATTTCCAACTAGTAGCTATCAAGCATAAAAACAGGTTATTCCAAATAGTATTCTAAAGCTCTTAAACAAATAATTAAAAAATTCCAGCTATACTGTTTACTTTCCCCTCTATGAAATGATCCATATGCTATAACAACTCAATTTGGCACATCTGTTCTATGCCACACCATTTATTATTGATGGATGGCATTTCTGTGCATTTAAAACATCAATGCCTTTTGTTAAATCGCCCCCCCACCTCAGTCCCTCCCAGCCCCTACCTCAGACAAACTACTCCACTCCTCATTCATTTTTAATGTTTCACTCCCTGTGATCTTTACCACCCACAAGGTCTATTAAGGAAGAAAAAGATAGCAGCTACAAATCAACCTTTCCACACAAGAAAGGCAGTAAGGATTTAAGGTTTGCTGTAAAATATCAAAATTTAGAGGAATATGCCTCTTCTTTCAACCTGGGGATGGGAGGAAGAAAATACATTAAATGAAAATGAGGTAGCCAACAAAAAAGGAAAACCCAGGCACTGTCTTGCCAAGATACAGATACATCTTCCCGGAGCTCAATAGCCTTGTAAAGTGCTGTGCATAGGTTTTCAAACAGCATAACTCCCCAAAGGCTGTGCACTTAACTATTTGTGCTGATGGCATTTTGGAAGAAACATTTATGGGTGTTTAATCAGGCCACATGGCACTGCAAGTGCAGGTTCTTACTGGAATCCTCCAACACCAGAACTGGACTTGTACAACAAGGGACTCATATCTCTTGGATTAAGATGGGCCAGCAAACTAAAGGGAAATAGTCATAGAAATTAGCTTGGAACATAAGGAAACAATTTCGACATGCACCTGCTTAAAATCTGTTTGGGTTAAAAGAAGCTAAATTAATTTTGTTCCATTTAATTAGCTAATATGTCCATTTCATCAGATCCTTTGGGTGTATTACAGATGGAAAGAACAGGTGACTCTGAGGGAGGATAAGAGGTCGCTGTGCTCACAGCCCTTTTTACTTTCACACGGGTAAGTGAGTTGGATAAGTAATGTCACTGATAATTTTCCAGAAAAGTGAATGAAAAAACGTTTGCTAGTAAGGTATGAACTCAATGAACTGGAATGTAATTTTACAATTACTACTCAGCCTATATCAAACATCTACCTCCAGGAAGACCGAAAGCAAGACCTACAAAAGCGTATTTTGTTAAATAATTTTATTGAACTAGGACAGGACACTAATAGGAAGACAGTACATGTGTTTAAGAGGAGGGTGGAAGATTAAAAATCTTACCCTGGATTCTTTTTAAGGCTTCAGTGAGACTGTAAGAATCTGCTCCCTTCAAAAGAGGTATCAAAATAGATTTCTCTACCCTCTGTCTCTTTCCATAGAACTCTGTTCTAGGAACTCTTACAGGAACCCAGAGAAATGGAATGGATCAGCCTTATTTATTCTTCAGTATTGCCCCAGGAAATACATGCAGGAACAAGGCCTGCCTTGGCTGCCGGAGGGGTTCTTGGCAGCAGATGGAGAAAGAAACCTAACCAGAGGGAAGGCACCTACAGCTGAGGCTGCTAGGGTGGTCCAAGGGAGAGGCATTCGGCTCAGTGGCCGGAAAGAGCATGCGAGAGTGAAAGCAAAGCAGGCCCAGGGATGGCACATAAAAGGACAGGAACAAAAATGTCGACTTCCAAAGAGTAATTTCTGTACACTTAAAACAGGGAAGGCTGGAAGTATAAACAGGCTCAGAGGCAGGGAAATTGGCTAGCTTCCTTGCAGAGACCAGAGCAAAGCTGTACTGAGCTTGAAGAGGAAAGGCCTCTGGACCTTAAAGTCTTAGCCACTCAAGAGAATTCCATGGAAACTTATTCTTTGTTGGTTTGCTATGTTCAGAGTTTACCTTACAAGGAGCCTGGCAAATGTAGGGACTCACTATGCTTCTAGATGTGAAGGTGAGGTATGTGTGGGCAGGACTACAGACCTAGGCTGCCACTGAGCTTCAGACCAGAGATTAAAATATTTTGAAAGGAAAGAGCCAGGGCTGGAGGCAGTAACTCTATGTGCAGGTATGGCTTTTTAGGGATCTCACTCCTCACGAGGAGCTGGGGCTGGGCCAAAGATCCCCAGGCTCCAGCAAGACCCAGGGCAAAAGCTCTGGGCCTAGGTTCAGCACAGTTGTTTGCAAAACCCATGAGATTAGGAATCATAGCCTCTTTGATCATTTTTCAGTTTTGGGAGGTCACTAAAAAAATAAAAGGGATTGGAGGTCTTCGCCATATGCTCACACTCTATCACTTCTAGTTCAATTTCAAGTTCCCAGGGCTATTAAAAAAAAAAGTGCATCTGTATACATACATGCATATTCACACCCACCTTTAAATGGAAAGATTAAACCCTGACCCCAATTGCAAGGTTTATGAAAGTGTTTAAATGCTGTCACATCAATTCTATTCACAGTATACATACTATGGAGCAACACCGAAAGAAACCCACCAGAATTAGCCAAACGTTCTTTTAGCTCCAACTCTTAAAATAACCAGCACACTGGGAAATGAAAAACTCCTCTCTCCACAGACCCAGTTGCATTTGAAGTTCTGTCTAGAACCAACAGCATGTGTTTTCACGGACAGACCCAGTTGCATTTGAAGTTCTGTCTAGAACCAACAGCATGTGTTTTAACAGCAAGGCTGTCCAGTTAAATTCTGTATCTTACTATAGCTGTGATGCCGTTCCTATTTGCTATATCACTCACTAACATGTTGAGCAGTTTAAAGAGTCCTTAAGTAACCCCACCCATAAGAACACAAAATTCACAACAGTGGAAGAGCAAGTTCTACTGCAGTCAAAACAAAGACAGAATGGGTAAGGTAGCATTTTTCATTGTTCAACACTGTAGGTAGGTCTTTTTACATACCACATTCCGCACAGGCAGAAACTATTTGGTTAGCATTAATTGAAGCCAACAAAAAAACCTACCAACCATCCATGGTTTCCTTCTCTCCCCTTCCTCTCAAGATGTTGACTCAAAGAAAATTTAACAGGGCAGACAGAGACACTTGGAAACATGACAGAAAAACAAGTTCTAACTCTCAGCTGTGTATCAGACTTGGCCTTGTGCCTCTAGTTTAAACTATTGGAGGGGTATGGATTTGCTTGAAAGCAGCAGAGACTCACAGCCCCATATGGAATCCTGCCTGGCTCAGGCAGGGAAGGCGTTGGGTTAATTTCACTTACAAATGGGGGATTTTGAAGGTTCCTCCCTCCTTCCAAACCATATCTGGGACAGAGTGACACAGTCCGGGAGATTCAAAATACAGGACTTAGAAGATACACGAATAACTTTATACAATTTTACATGGTTTCTACTAACATCTGCTTTATCTCTTCATTCCAAAGAATAGACAGATGGTAAAAGACTCGTTATCCGGAAGATTTTAATGTGTTTGAACAATATAAAGGTGTACCTGGTTTGGAAAGTACAGTACTTTAAATAAGCAAGGTAGGCCCATTCATCTTACAAAAAATGATGTTTTATACTTACAAGTATATCATCCAGCTAATTATTTATCCTTTTACTGCTTTCTCTCCCCACATACACTTGGAAATCCTTTTACCTCCAGGCAATTTGCTAAAATTGCATGAAGCAAAATTGAGTAGTTCCTGAGCCTAAGACCTTATAATCCAGTACAAACAAGAACTATGCAGGAAATAGAAAAGGACAACTAAGAACACTGCCACCTGGAATTACAGCTGATTTCTGCTCTTCTAAAAACTAGTCTTTAATGTTTCAATATTGTTTCTACAATAAATTATTTCAGGGAGGACAAGGCTATCTAAGACATGCTTTCCTAAGTTTTAAAGATGAGATGGGGCCCTGAAAAAAAAAAATGAATTTAAGAACTGATGACTCTGATAATTAAATTCAGAAAACATTTTAGTATTAAACCAAAGACCAGTAACCTTTCAAAAGTGGCAGCCAAGGTGCTAGCCCTAATTACTAAGTTGTAGGGGGGTGGAAAGGGAAGCTGTGTCGTCTCCGGAGTGAAAAGAATAACCAGGGTGGAGGAGTGTGCCCTGGGTACAACAGCCCATCTCTTTGGCCTAAGACCCAGCACTGTTTCACACCTGTGACAATTTGCTAAGTAGTAACAGCAGCATCTGGAACCAGCTTATGAATGAAGGCCGCCAATGTTCTAAAAAACCCTAAAAACTACTGGTTTTACACGCAAACCCCACAATTCTCCACTGACTGTTGCAAATTTTAGTTATGTGCTAAGACTGAGGCAGAGTCTGCATTCATGTCTGCCATCTTCCCACACAGTAGGCCCTTTAATGCTTGGTGATTCAGATGCAGCCCCAAATCAATCATATACTTTATCAGAGAAATGACTGTACTTTGCAAGGAGATGCACGTGCTGTCTGTCCCCCAATATACCTCAACTGGTCTTATAACTTTTTTTGGTAAATTCAGGAAAACAAGGAGGACCATGACAAGGACCAAATATTTAAAAGATGGCAAGAATTATAGGCATAACAGATAAAATGTAACAAAATAAAGAGCAATCTCAAATTTTAAGGACTGGTTACACTGTATCTGAGAGGCAGTTTGTGCATTGTGGAAGGAAAGGGCTCTATGTTCTCAGAGAAAACTAACTCCACGTCACCACTCTAATGATGCATGCAAGAACAGTGTTCGTGTATTAAAAACACAATCCAGCTGATGAGAGGAAGCAGCATCTTCCTTAGTCCATAAAAATAAAAATGACCACCAGGTGTATCTCATGCTGCCTCCGTAAAGATACAAAAAACATAATGGGTTACAAAAACTTACTTTCGAAAAATGCATTAGGCCTGAGGTCAAGAAAGGGCAGATTTCCAAACCTTGATTCACAATGAAGGCATGTCTGGCTATGATTTTGTGAGCAATAGAGAATGATCCAGAATACTGGTTTGTAGTCCTACATACTAGCTGCATGCTAAGAGGCATTCAAAAGGAGGAGAGGACCCAATTCATGCTCTAGGACCCAACAAGTGAACATCTTGGGTTTACAGCACCAGGAAGACTTGAGCAAGAATGAACTAAATGAACTAAGTCTTCCTACATCTCCAGTGGAAGTTTTGAGGAATTTCAAGGTAGAGATCAAGAATTAGAGATAATTATGGGTTTTAAGAAATATATAGATACCTGATAGGCAGGCCCTCATCCCATGCTTTGGAGAGCTGAGTGACACTGCCATGGGGGTAATCCAGAGCTTATAGCCCACAGCAGCAGCAAGAACATACAAAGCACCTCAGAGTGCCCACTCACCTGGCTAACAGTCATCTGCTTGATCACGCACAAAGAACACACCGCTTTTCCAAATGCTAACATTTTTCCCCTTAAGCTAAACTTACTTCTCTCACTAAAGGATGAGCACAGAAAAATCTGTAGCAGAAGATCTATAAAAGGACTTACTGTCATCCTCAGTTTCCCCTCCTACTTGTAATTCTGTTTTGCAGAGAATAAAGGATAGGATAAGCAAGTTAGAATGATGGGAAATGACATGATTATATTAAAATAAAAAGAAAAATAAAGCAATGGGAAACAAATTACTTGTAAAAAATAAGTTTTAAAATATTGCCATGATTTACGTGTATAATAAATGCATTCCTAAAGTTTTTCAGAAAAGGATCCATTTTAAATGCATCTGAGAGACTAGCAACTTTAATATGCACTATTAGGAATATAGCGCATCTGTGAAATGCAGAATCCTTTAATAAAATAATTTATTTCAAAATCACCTTCTGTAATCACAGCATATACAAATCCTTATTGAGTTTACTTAAAACAGAGATTTTAAAAAAACACACAAGGCCTGGGAAACAGAATGAGGAAGAGAAGGAATAGAAGTCCGGCACCGCCACAGACAATCTGGTTTATCTGTGGGGGGCCCAGGAGAGCTACTGACGTGTCCTCTCTGGAACCTGGTATGAGCTACCTCCTCCCCCACAAAACTGCTTTTCTTTCCTTTGCAGCCAACCCTGCCATCTCTAAGCCTGTCCTCTCATTTCTCTTCCTCAGTGCCTGCAGGTCTGAAGCACCTCTCACAGCCAAAGGTGGGAAAGATAGACCAGAGCTGATATGGATCTCAGCCCAGGTGTGTAGGTGTGTCAGAAACCCTTGCAGCCACTAGGGTGGAGAGATGAAAAACCAGCCATGGACTTGGGATACACCTTCCTGGCAAGGTGGTCAACCATGCAGGTTCCTCTTCCTAAGAGAGAGAGCCTAACAGGCCGGTAGAGGGCGTAACAGAAACCTAGGCCCTGAGAAAGCACATCTGTGCTCACCATGACAACTGAAAAACCACCCTACACTTTCCAGAGGGAAGGAAAGTAGAAAAGGGGAGGTGAGGCCACATTGTCCATCACTGCAGGCCTAGCTGCCACAAACTCACTGCTTCGGTGTGGAAAAAAGAAATAGATGAACTAATAAATGGTTCTTTGAGTGGAAATAACTTCATTTTCTTTCATCTTGCTGTTTATAGATTTTTCTCCCCTAAGCTTTTTGTGATGAGGGAAAGGTGGGTTACTTAGGGGCAGGCATAGCTCACAAAGATAGGCTTGAAGATGGCTTGCTCAAGAGGTCAGGTTCCCAGGATGAGTTGTCTTAGGGACCCCACCAGGTCTAGTGCTTTAATCCAGTGCTGAAGGCAGGAGAATGAATTGATGCTCAAAATACAATGTCAGTGTCATAGATGGCCAGTCTCATGGATACCAATGGTCAGTCTTTAAAGCTAGTGACACTGAGCACATGGGTCATTAAAAGTGGTGTATCAAAGATGATACAGTATCTGCAATGTGCAGTGCTAGGTTATATCCAATAACTGGATGTACGTGTTTGAGGTCTTAGTAAAACTGGGACTCCATTAAAAAAAAAACAAAAAACCTCCTGAAAGATTTTTTTTTTTTTTTTTTTAAGTATTGCAGTAGACATCAAGGGGGAAAAAAACCAGATCTTTCCTGGAACTTATTTCATAAGTGCTTTCTGCCTCATATTGTTTTTATTTTTATTACCATAATTCTTTCATTGCTTGGAATTTTTAAAAGGTTTTATTTTGTCCCTGGGTAGGTAAAGGGAAATTGCACTGCAAAATTTTAGGCCTTTGCCTGGTTTCATCAGCACAGGTCATACCAGTATTGAGATGGGCCTTCAGCAGTAATTTTCCAGATGCTTCTGGGGGCTTTGGAGAGTTACAAAAAACAAGGAAAAACTACTAGAGGTTGTAAAGCCATAGATAAATTTGTTGCTGAATAGCATGGTCACCAGATGTGGGGAATACTTTCCAATAGTGCAATTAAAGACCAAGCATTCTCATCATTTGTTTGAATTTATGTCAGAGGACAACTCACCCAAACCTCCCCTTTCAGAGTGGGTGAAACTTCTGATTCTTAACAAACTGAGAAAGAAAAAGCTGTACTTTTTAAGTTATTTGCTAAAAACTAGGATGGGTTCAACTACAACTGAAATGGAATGCTCTAAGTACTTTACGATCAACTGTTTCACTGAACCAGTATGTACACAGCACTTATTAATCTCAATAGTATTGTTTAAAGGTTACTCCTCCAAGCCCTTAATTATTTTCACAATCGATAATTTTCTCCATTTCTAAAAGGAACTGCCTCTTTGAATTTCCAGTGTTTTCCCAATGATTATTCCCAGGTTTTATGCCCTATGGCTATTACAATGATGGGCTTTTGGCCATGGTTTGTCTTATAATTTCATAATTATATAGCTTTATATCACAACTTACAGCAAATACAGATTTTAATATACAAAGAAAAATTATTTACATACTTATAAAAACCAGAGAATAAACGTTTATTTGAGATGTAGAACTTGGAAAGGCCAGCTTAGGCTTGCATTGGGAGTCAGAGTATAAATATTTTTGAGTTCTCCTAAGATGTCTGGACCAATGTAAGTCTTCTTTATTCATATCAATGACTTTTAATCTTCGATTTGATACCCATGGGTGTCTCCATATATCTCTGGAGGTGTTGTAAAACTTCCTCCACAAAATGCTAAGTGAAATAATTTAAATTCACTTAAAAAATACACTACACATGTTTGGAGGTAAAAGAGAGTCCTGAAATCCAAAGAACAATCCTAAGTATTACAAAAGCTTGATCCTTGTCAGTTATATTTTAGTCTAAAGCAACTGACAAATAGATAAAGAAAATTAAGCAAGATGATATAGCCTATTATTATGTGGGATTTTGTGCTCAAGGGAGACAGAATTAGCTGGTCATCTGGTACACTATTTTTGTGGAAAAACCTTTTTGACTTTATGGATGACTGAATTAGCGGTGACTGCCAAATGAACATCCAGTTCACAGCTCCTTTCCATCTACTTGTACTAACACATTGGTACCTTAAGGCTGACTTACAGGATTCAATATTAGTTTCTTTAAAAGCAACCTGCCAACCTGCCAGCCAGCCAGCCAGCCAGCCAGCCAGCCAGCCAGCCAGCCAGCCAACCAACCAACCAACCAACCAACCAACCAACCAACCAGAACCACAGGCAGTGGGCAGTCAGACAGGGTAAGCTTAACTTAATATTGTCAGTTTTCCCTCAGCTTCTGACTTAAATTGTTATCCTGAGATTATATGGGGTTTTTATGTCACTGCTCTGCAATATCCAATTCTTAAACTTCCTTGGTCACAAGGTTAGTAACTAAAAGACTGTGGATTTGCCACTGGGAAGGTGGCTTATAGCCATTACGTTCTACCATAGCTTCCAAATTTCCAATAAAATATATTTTGTGACGGGTTATTGCCCTCAGGGTTCACAGTTTTCTTTATTCAGGACACCTAATTCAGTCATATGATAAATCTAAACACGGATTTTCTCAAGAAGAGCCACACATATTTGCACTCCATAAAAACGCCACTGAAAAAAAGTACACATTTCTTTCATTAAACAAGCCTGCTTTTCCCTAGAGTACCCAACTTCTGTTTATTTTTATTTTTTATATCACTGCTAATTTAAATTCAGACCCACATTTTACATAAGTCCTAGAATTCCAGTGAGAAAGTCCTTACTAATTTTCATCTAATACTTCATCTACCCTATTAACTGCTTTCTAAGACCAAGCAAAGTACCTTTTAAACTAGGTCTTTTGTATCATACTTCCAAAGCTGTGTGAAGATTCAGACACCTGAAAGATATAAGAAGAAAAAAGTATTCTTGCCTTATTTGTAGCAGTAGCACTGGATCCAGGGACCACTGGCACATTTGTCACTTGAACCGAAAGATAATTATTGTCTATGAGTGGCCAGGCCCCTTCCACTTTGCAGGTCTGGAAGTGATCCTTGAAAGTTCTAAGGTGAGGATCTCCGAACAAGCCACAAAAAAGGTAATTGGGAGGGTTCTGGTCCCCTCCCCTGTGTTTTCTGGCTCCTGCGTGGCTGTGATAGTTACAAGGGTCATGGGTCACTTCAGGGTTGGTAGAGGATGTGGGCCCGTCCTTGGAACAGTTCCTCTGGCTCATAAGGTCACTGATACCCAACACAGCAGAATGGTATACCAGGTTGCCACGGCAGGCTTTTGAAGTTCGCTGGGTGCAGCCAGCATAGGCACGCAGAGCCTTGCAAAACTCAGAATCAAAGCCGTCAATGGCGGAGTTCAGGTGTGAAGTCAGGGACACAAAGTCCGTGGTACATTTCTGGATTCGACATTGGGCTGGCTGTTGGCAGTCACCTATGGGAAAGAAGATAAGATCACACATTTTTTTTAAAAGCTTCATAACTTCCTGAGCTACATGAGAAAATGACATTCTCCTCTGGGAACTGTTTGTTCTATTTCATATATTCCTATTTTAAGAAGGCCTTCAGAAATAGGGTTGCATTGTGCTTCTGTGTCTCTCACAAATTAAGCCACTGGGATAAAAATTGCATGCAGTTAACTTAAAATGTTAAAGCATGGGCCACTGTAAGTGAACATGAGTCTGGTCCAATTTTCTTAGGAACTGGTAAATGACAGATTTTATCAACTTTGCTATTGCTTGTAGATTTTGAGAAAGATTCCTTTGCTCTAATGACAAACAAAAGATGTGAACTTTGTTTTGATTTTTGAAAACTACATAAGCAATTTGCTCTGGAAAACAGTCTATACACAAAACCACTGTTAAAGATTCCACACCCCAGGTAGGGGGAAACCCCTAAATTTTAGCATGACTGGTTAAAATACTTTTCCCTGATTCTAGTGTGGCTTCTAGGTAAGAATATCAAGAAAAAAATCTAGCACTAAATTATTCTGCATTTCCTGATGAATGTTTATCAACAAATTGTATGTAAACTAACATTTACTCTCCTAATATCTACAAAGTGTAAACAGTCTTTTTAAAAATAAAGTGATTCATCTGACCAAGCTACCGTATGTATTCACTTCTCCCTTAACATCCATCACCCTAGGACCCCAGCTCCCAAACAGTTCACCAGTAAAAGTACAATAATTCAAAAAGGACAAAACACTGAAACCATTCTGCAGAAACAGATGATTCCACCAGCTATTCTTTCTTCCAGAAACACAACAGGACAGAATTCTTAGAGTATGTAGAAATGACTTTCCTTAAATTCATATAAACTTAATGACTGAAGCAAAGTTCAAATGAAGTAATGAAAAACCAAGTATGACTGCCCTAGTACTTAAAAAGTCAATTTCCAAATGATGTTTTGCCACTAGCTTCTCACATAAAAATTTGTAAAACCTCTCAAAGTACAAAAAAACAAGAATTGCCAACACTAGGTCAGTCATATGTGCCAATCAGTTTAACATTCTGTTCCTTTAAAGTGGGAACACTAGAACTACTGAAAAGTTCTTTTCTTTATCATGTACCTCCAATTTTATAGACATGAACTATAACGTGTATTTGTGTTACTTAAACATTCTTTATAGGTCTCCGAACTATGGAGGAAGTCTCAATATCTTCAAGTCTTAGGCTCATCTGAGAAATGAGGAGGTTGTTCTAAAATGAACTCTGTGACCTTTCTCAGGCATGAAAAAAATCAGTCAGGGTATTATTAAATATGTAATTATTTAAAGATGTGGGCATAACAGACATCAGGATAATATCAAGATTTAGGACTTCATCTGATAAAGATTTAAAACTAAACCTACTAAAACATTTTTAAATAAAGATAAATTAAAAAGATATTTTAATCTTTTCAGTAATAAACTGCTTTTAAATTTGAATTAAATAGCTTATAGTCTCTGTTTCTGGTTTCAATTGGGGAGAAAGAGGTAGGAGATGACCACCTCTCAAGATACCTCCCCCATTTTACATTTCAAAGACCAAAAAAGGAAAAATGTAGTCTAGATTGGATATTCACTTGAACCAGAGTTAAGAGAAGATTAATTACAAAAACATCATCATGTGTTTGGCCTATTTTGTGTTTGCACATTCCTAAATTAACAAAAGCAATTTCAATATTTATAGAATTCCTCTCTCCAGAGTAGATCAAGTCATTTTCAACCAGTTTTACTGAAAAAAGCAAAAACCAAAACCAACCAACCAACCAAATTGCTGAAAGTCATTAAAGCCATTTTACAGAGGGGAAAATCAAGGCAAAAGGATTCCAAGGCCTTGTCCAGGCAGTTTCACACATCACTAGTATGGAGCCAGGCACGTGGTGCCTTTTCCTCCAATCTCATATCGCCCCTAAATTCCCGAGTCTCACAATGATATTTGATATTATACCGTATTTTCCGGCATATAAGACGACCGGGCGTATAAGACAACCCCCTAATTTTACAGTTAAAACTGTAAAAGGCACTATATTCGCTGTATAAGACTACAGCCTTGGAAGTGGGGGGTAGTCTTATACAGCAAATATAGGCCTAAACCTATGTTTTAACTGTAAAATTAGGGGGTCGTCTTATACGCTCAGTCGTCTTATACGCCGGAAAATACGATAATTTAAAACAAGACCTACATAACTATTGTTTCATTTTTTCTCCCCATTTTAAGTCAAGATTCACAGCAAATAGAAAGGAAATAAAACATGAGCTAAGATCACTCAGTAATGAACAGCCTTTAGACTACAAATAAATGACAGCATAAGAACTTTCCGCTAAACTTGCAGTGCCTATTTGTTCTTTTTATGGTCTATAAAATCTATCTGAGCATACATTTACTTATAATTATTTCAAATAGTCATAAAAATATCAAAAGTAAGAATAGCATGGAAATGTTCAGAAGAGAAGAGAACCAGAATTTAGATTCCTACTCCTTTTCCCTTTTTTTTCTTCCTTTCCCCCTTCCTTCCCTTTTTCTTAGTAGGGAGTTCTGATTCCTTTGAGAAAGCTCACATAAAAAAACAGACAGAATTCCTTGGGTTATTTTGTTTTGGATGAGGTTTCTAATAGCCTTTTGGAATAGAGACAATGGAAGGGAGGAGGGCTAACTAGAGAGAAAGTGCATTTGGTCCAGCAGTTTAAGCCTCGTCGCAAGCTTCTGTCTATTATGACTAATTTGCAGCAAACACCTAGAAATATCCAGGCTTCATTAATTTATAATGACAATGCACACTTTGCCTGTTACAGGCAGTAAAGTAAGCCTCCTGTCAAAATGCCAAGACAATGCAGAGCAGAAACAATCTCAAGGATGTAGCCAAGAAGGCCATGCAGTGTATGAGTAAGCAAGTAACTCCCATATTGGATCTCCAGTCAGGAACTGCAGAGGTTGGCTTAAGAGAAAAAATAAAATAAAATAAAACACTCTTCATTTCTCAAGGGCAGGATTCAAAATCTGTAGCTACAGATCTCTGTTTTTCAAGTCAGATCATCTATGATTGGTTTAACAGTATTTTCATTCCAGTTAATGAAAGTGCTAAAAGATTTTAGGGTCTAGAGCTTTCGTTAATGATTTAGACATAAAGACCTCACCATTCAAGACAGTTTCCTCAAGGCCAGGACTGAATGTGTGAATTGGCAGCACAATCACAAGTTTATAATAAAAGAAACAAGATATGCTGAAGCTGAACTAAGTGAAATGTGGAACCATATGGGGTGCTGAGGCAAATTCTATGGATCCAGGCATAAAACATATGGTAGTCTTATCTGCAGAAAGCACTATGCTAGGCTCCCTACTCTGAGAAACAACCCCTGCATTTCAAGAGCACCAGTGTTCAAAGAAATCTCTCAAAAGGAACCCTCTTTTCTATAACCAGATTAATTGCTCCCCTCCAACAATGTCCACAGAAAGCACTCACCACAGCAACTGAGGCTAGAATCTAATGGTGATTTTCATGACAACACGTTAGGATACTGAGAGAAGTTTCCCATGCCAAGTTCTTGAATTAAGGCACCTTAATTTTCTAAACCTTTAAACCAACTTAAGTCTTGTGTGAACCAGCAAAGAAAACTTCACGGACCACATTCCAACCCTATCATAAGAACCTATGGGAACTAAGAGAAACAACATCCAAGCAGTCAAGAGGGCACAGGCCCTAGCACTTCAATTTTCACTTCAAGAAACCTACACTCTGACATTATGGACACATTTTTCACCCCAAACACTCTTTAATATATCTTTTCACATGTCATGAAAAAATGTCCATGTTTAACTATAAGCAGACTTAACATTATTTTCTAAGGTTCTAAAGTCACCAACGTGAAGCCTTAATCATTCTAAAGCTTGCCATTACACTCTTTATTAAGACTTCAGTTTGTTTTCCCAAGTGACAGTGTTAAAACGCAGCTGTTACACTGAGATGCAAAGTTACCCAAAGTAAATTAAGTCGTCTCCTCAAATGCCTTATTTCCCTCCATATTTAAGAGACCTCCCAGACTTTTAGCACGGGATTGGTATGACTTAATGAATACAAATTACTCCCCAGATTTGGGTGGCATTAAAAGTTCAGGATTCTCCACATCAGGGCACTGTGACTGCTGCCATACTAATACAGGACAAAAAGATCTTGCAGAAAAATTTATCTGACGCTCTAGTTGTTCTTAAACTAAAGATCACTTATCTTTCAATTTGGCATTTAAAAAATTCTTTGTCTAGACAAACTGTTAGAAGTGGTCTCATTTGTAAAGAGCGTTCTAGAGCCAGTTTCCCTAACTTTACTGAGACAGTATAGTTGACATTTAACACCGTGTTAATGAAATGGAGAAGAAAAAATAGCATCGCAGCCAGAAGGCTCATCCGCAGACTTACTTCGCTAAGAACGGCTTCCTCACTACTGCTTCCGCAGGGGAAGCGCCAACCTCCAGAAAGAAACATATCTGTCAACCCGGCTGGGAACACACCGCTAGCCACAAAGCACGAGTTTTTCCACAGAGGTTGAAAGCTGACTTTCGTAAATACGAAAGAAATCCCTGTTTAAAGTAGTTTAAGTTACTTCGAGATTAACTTCCAAGTTTACAAACTCTGGTGAAAATCTTTCCATCTGGTGCGTTTTCTTCGCTTCGCCACCACCCCCAACTCCAGAGCAGCAGCACAAGGCTCCTTGTCTCCCCTCGGAGGAGGCGGCGTCGGCGGAGGAAACCTGATCCCAGCCTGACTTTCAGTAAACACCAATGCAAAGAGCAATAAAGCATCCAGAACATTTGTCTCCAGAGCGCAGTCCCCACCGCCCCGCCTGCTAAATCTTTGATAAGCGGCTGTTGGAGGGGATATTTATCAACACTCCGAGCCCAAGGGGAGGAAGGCCGGAGGGAAGGGAAAAGGTCTCTCCTCTGCGCCCTGGGGCGCGTTGCAGGATCGGCTGGTGTTCCTGCCGCCACGCTGCGAACCCGACTAAGGTGCATGTCAGGGGCTCGTGAGGCCTTTCTCGTCGCGCCACGCCGCCCTTCCGCCCCTGTGAGAGGCTTCGAAACTCGGGGTGTTTGGGAACAAAGCATTCGGCCCTGGGGCTGGCTCCCTCGCGCACTCGCCTCGTACCTGCGTGGAGCAGCCCGAGGCTGAGCAGCAACAGCAGCAGCAATTCCAGGGGTGGCGGGCAGGGCTGGGGGCGGCGGCGCTGCTCAGCCCCGGCAGCGGCGGCGGCGGAGGCGGCGGCGACGCAGGAAGGTGCTGGTCTCAAGCCCATGCCCGTCCATGCAGGTCTCGTGGGCTCCGGCGAGGGCGGCGGCGCTGGCGCCGTGGCGGGTCCGGGGCCGTGACTGAGGCATGGGCCGGGGGACGCGCCTCGCTTCCTCTTTTTCCTCCTTTAGGCCCACGTCGGAGATGGGCCGCCGCCACCGCCGCAGCGAGCAGCGCGCCACGGGCGGAGCGAGTCGGCAGCGGCAGCAACGGGACGCAGCGGCATCGTAGTGGCCAGAGACGGGGGGCGGAGGGAGAGGGGCGGGAGAGAAGACACAAAGACTGTGAGGGAGTGCAGAGCCCGGCCCCAAGCGCACCGGTGTTCCGGCCCCGGCCAGCGTGAGCTCTGCCGGCGTGGAGCGCGGGCGTGGACCCACAGGAGACGCACCCAGCCCTACTGAGCTACCGCAGGCCGCCCAGATATCTCTGCGCGACGGCCCCCCGCAGTCAATCAATCTCAGCCCCTCACTGCCGCCCCGCCCACTCCATGCTCACCAATCCACGCAGTCCCCACCCCGGCGCACCCCGCCCTCCAGCGCCATTGGCTGAGACAGCTGGTCCTCCGGGCCCAGGCCGCCACTCGCACCTACTCCTGTTCGGTGTAATTGGAGTTCCGTGTCCGCCCACTGCGGATCCTGTCCGCCGCGCCCCGGCACAGCCTTCCCTGTCCCTCCTCTCCTCTCTCACCCCATCCCCTTCCGCGTTTTACTGTTTCCTCCAACCCAATAGAAACAGCCGACAGTCACTCTCTCTTGCTGGAGTTACAAAGGAACCAACCTTTGACCTCTTTTTGAATTAATGTGATTAGGTTCAACTTCCCTCCAAGTTTTTATTTTTATGTGTTAAGTCACCCCACTCAGTCCCTCCACCTCTAGCTTCAGTTCCGGCTCTTTGGAGGGAACCAGCGCTTATACCGAGCGCTCTACCAGTCCCTTCGCAGCCAATCACATGTGCAGAACCGCGTTTGGAGAGGACGTTTGGTACAGCTTCAGCATCCAGCCGCGTTTGAAATCCCAACGCGACCCGCGGTCCGGAACAGATTGGATAGGCTGTGAAGGTACTCGCCAACTCCCGGCGGAATTCGCAGACAGCTGTGCGAGGCTCCGGCGTTCTTGTTCCTCTGACATATCCCCTCCTGAAAGCAGCCGGGAGGGGTCTGAGAGTGGGCGAATTTCAACGTGTTCAGTTACAGTATAATTAAATTAATGAGGATAGTCAGTTGTTTAATGCAGTGTAGAGTAATTATGCCATGATTTGTTGTTGCTCAGTGGCGTTTTCGTTGTCTGTTAGATTGATTCATTGCAAAGTCAGTTTCTACTTTTGCGATTGGATGGATCCAACACGAGGGGGAAAACCAACTGCCTGCCAGAAAAGAGATTCCTAAGTGGAGATGTAGGAAAGCATATTATGAGGTTGATAATAAATTCCAATTTATTATCAGTAGGTGTGAAGAGGTATTTAATCTCAAGAATGGCCTCAAATGCTGGGTGCCACTTAGTACTCCTTAGCTTTCGCGGCTCTTCAAACAGCTCAGAGCTGCCATTTTAAATTCACTTGCAGTATATCCAAATCGAGGTTTGCAACACTACCCGTTAATCAGAACCTCTAATTAGGAATTTAGTATCAACTATAGACACGTTAATATTTTATATTACAATGTGCTAATAAATAGGCCAGGATAATTGGTAACAATCCTATCACTCTAGTTTACTAGACACACTAGGTTATTAGACACATTATGAATTGTACAAACCACTAGGTCCCTGATGAAGAATGCCCATCTTTTTACTCTAACTTTTCAGTACTTATTATATACTATGATGACTCAAGAGGTAAACATACCTTTCATTGCCGAAGATATAATCCAAGCCTTGTGTACATCATTATATGCTTAATAACAGCTTCAGAGTGGCCTGGAGAAATGACTTTTTGGCGGGAGTTATCTGATACGGTTTTTAGATAATACTACAGAGTAAATATTAATATTAGGCCAAAATTTTACTCTCTTGCAGTTACTATATATTGTCAATGAAATAGTTAATGAAATACTGGTAAATGTCTTTTAAAAGTAATTAGATGTGAACACTGTTTTTCATAGTATTTTGCTCACAAGGCCTAACAGTAAAGTGTTTTTTTCTTTAATCCACGATTTAATTTGACTGGTATGAAAGAATTATCCCACTTTATTGAAAATACTTAAAACCACACAACTAAGAGTTGAAGATCAAATTCAGTTTAGTTTGGGTCTTTTCGCCAGTGGCTTTCTATGATTTGTTTTTTTTTCTCTCTCTCTCTTTCTTGTCTCCCTTCCCAACCCCCAATTCTGTTCCTTAAGTACAAGAGTGCTCTCGATTTTTTTTTAATCGATAGAGGGCGCCAGTGAATCACTGCAAATCGTGGTGTGAACTGGAACTACTCTAGAGGAAAAATTTCGTTTCTTCTAAGGTGCTTTATTGCTTCTCTGTTGTAAAATTTGACAAGCTCAAGATTTATAAGCCTAACAATTCACTTTTTATTGCTGCATAAGTGTTCAGCTAGCTAGATGAAAATGTTAATTTTCACAATTAAACCACAAGTTGGTTCCTATTTTCGAGACTTTAGGTCAATTGACACACTCACTGGATAAATTCTGCCTGCTAGCAAGATCCCGAATGGGCTTGGAAGGCAAGAACGTGGTGAATGGTCGCTTGGAGCGCATCCACTCTTCCAGCTCATATGCTACAAGTTAAGGAGGATTTTAAGACTCCACAAAGAAAAATTTGAGGAGTGAGCTAGAATACAAATATAAAATTGATGACTTATAAAAGCTTTACATCTTAATCAGAAAAAAATTGTGAAATGACAGCTTGTGCAACTCACATATTCACCCTGTTTCTTGCCACTTGTATTCTTTCTCCCGTGGTCTTTGTTTTCAAGAGTAAAAATGAGACCATAACAGCACAATTAGGGGACCCGACAAAGAAAACGGTATGAACATGCAAGTGGATAGAATTAAAACACATGCCAGCAACATTAATGGATTTTAAACAAGATGCGATTTCTCTCCCTGTTCTTCTATTAATATATCTCCATTTCCAGAAATTTACTATGAGAGTCCGTCTGCTTAACAGATCAACCGGGGCAGAGAAGCCAGCCAGCAATCAGTCCCGGGGTTGCAATTTGTGCAACCCATTTTAGAGTGAGGGCTCCCCTGCTGCTCCCCAGTCCAGTAGGTAGGCAAAGCCGGGGCTGAAATAGCCCAGGAGTAGGACAGCCCAGAGGCAAGCAGCTCGTGGATTGTACTTACATCATTCTTAACCCTTCCGGTCCTGGAGGGGGCTTGGCAGGATCAGGGGGCCACGGAGCTCCGGAACACGCAGGACCTGGGTGTGAGAGAAGAGCCCCAGAGCCCGGCGTGAGAGCTGCGCCCCCGGAAGGAGAGGGCTCGGGGCGTGTGTGAGGCTCATCACCCGCGCGTACACGACCGGACCCCGCGATCCCTGCGGGCTCTGGCGGCTCGCACTGCTCAAAGCGGCAGGTGCAAAAAGCATTTGGAAGCCGCTTGCCAGCGCGCGGAGGTAATGCGCTTCCTGTCCATTTATCTCAGGAAACCAGCACAGCCTTCCCTTCGAAACAAAATTAACCTCTCATTAGCCAGCCACTCACTCCCGAGAAGGCCTTAAAAGCTTTACCAGCTCGCTAATGTATTTAGGTTTTTCTTCCAGGCAAACGCAGCCACAGAGGTGACAGCCATCAGCCCCGGGGGTTCCTCTGGATTTCCCCTGGAGCCAACCGCCGATCCACAACCTCAAGTCTGAGAAACTCTGGCCAACCCGGTTGGTTCCCAGTTTGTAGGACTGGGCAGACCCGACGCCCCTGAATGGACTTCATGCCAGAAACAGCCAAAACAGGTTTCCGCTAATTCCACGAGAGCCTCTCGTATCAAAGTCTCAGCTCCCCTGTCCTCAAGGAGAGAAACTTCCATGGCCAGCTGTCCCTCAGGGTCGTGGGCGCTGATTGCCCTTAGGAGCACCAGCCCTGTCCGCAGCGGGGGCCGGGAGCAATGCAATGGCTCAAGGACATGGGGGTGGGGGTGGGGTGGGGGGTGTTAAGCTAGGATTTAGCCGATTCCAGGAGTGGAGAATCAAATGTGGTTTCTAGATCTGCAAGTGGCTAAAGGGGGCCTTTTGGAGCAGCTGGGGTTTTCTCACCCTGGCCTCCCGCCGGCCTGAGGCTGGCAGATTTATACCACACAGGTGGACGGAGACCTAAACAAAACAATCCCGGCCGCTGCCTGCCGCTCGCCCCCCACGTCCTCCTGGCCCACCGCAAACTTCAACAAAATAAACAACTCACCACAGGCATTCCCTTGTCTGCAGCGCGACGCTTGCCAGCTGGGAAAATAAGCCGCAAGCCACGCGGCCGGGGCGTAGAGGGAGGGCAGCGCGGCTCCCGCCTCTCTCCCCCAGGTGGGGGCAGTGGTACCCGGGGGGCAGGCGGGAGGCTCCGCCTCGGGGGCCGTTCTCCCCGCTCTCCGACTAAGGAGTGAGCGCCGGGCGAGGGCCTGCACCCTTGCAGCCAGCGCGATCCCTCTGCTACCTAGGAAGGGGGAGGGGAGGCAAATCCCCCATTTCCTACGACTTTATCCCCTCTTCCAGAGTCCAAGAAGACCAAATCCAAGGGCCTCCACCGACCCCTACGGCAATACACCGCCCCCTGCCGCCACTATCCGGATCTTTTCGGTGCGGCTGAGTGGCGACTAACGGACTCCCAGCCTCCAGGTCCCGGCTCGGCTCTCGCCTCTCTCACATCCTTTCACTCCAGCAAGTGTTGCAACAAAGACTCCTTTCACGCTGCCAGCGCCACCCTCCGCGCAGCCCTCCAAGCCGGCTGCGTTGCCTTTGCCCACCCGCATTACCACCAACCGATCCCTGTTGGTGACTGTGCCACAGGGCTCGGGTCAGGATGGCAGTGGACCCATGCAGGCTGTTTCTATTCTGCGCCTCGGTACAGGCATAGATTCGGTCCCTGTCCCCCTTTCCACCACTTTCTCTAGCTGTCCTACCAGCAGTCACTGAGTACACTCCTTCCTTTCCATAAATGATCTTTGAGGGTCTTCCTCAAATGGGTGTGGGTGGGTGGCAGGAATGGTCCTCTGGACTTTTGCCAAAATAAGGAAACCAGCGATCTTTCCTGTTCACCTAAGGTGCCAATGTAGCTTGAGTTTACAGTTTAAGAAAGGCCAGAATAACGATTTGGGAATTACAAGGGAAGAGAGGGTTGAAAGAGACACCTAAGGTACAAGTAAGGGTGTGTATGACAAGGAACAAGCCCATGAAATGTTCGAGGAACGACAGTCACTTGGATGTGTATAATGCATGAAAGGGAAACGATTTGCTTTCTTCCCTAGGCTGATTTTCCAAAGTTAATAAGCATCACTGGTAGCATCACAGTAGCGGTAGCTATTCTGTGCATTCATTGCTTGGGACAAGCAGACTGCTTCTGTTTATCCAGGCCATTGTTCAAGCATCTTGACTTAGGTATTTCGCTTTTTGCCTCCTTAGGACTATCTGACCCTCTCCAACTTCTCTCCGCTTTCTCCGGATCCCACTCTTCCTTGTAGTTCCTCGGTCTAACGTTAGAGGCAGCATAAGGCAGTAAGTGTAAAGAGGGTGCAGTGGGAATACAGTGAGGAGGGTCTCCTACTGACTTTAGGAAGTCTTAGGCAACTGATTTAGTGTCTTGGGACCTTAAGGTCACTATTAAGAAAGGGTGTGTTATTAGGGGCAATGGTCGGGTTCCTTCCGGTTCTGAAATTCTATGACAAGAAACGACACTGCGTACCCTGTGGAAATTCCTTTTAAAGTGCTTTCCCCATCTTGCTTTATCTTCTCCAAGTGCCAATCAAATTGAAGAAAAGAAAAAAAAATACTTGGAGTGTTTCATGGTAAATGTAAAACATGTTGAAAAATGCTCTTTTTGCTACCAAGAATTTAAAAAAGAAAGAAAGAAAGACAGAGAAAGAAAGAAAGAAAAAGACAAGACAACTCCTAGCTTCTGCTCTTACAGAAACAAGGTATTGTAAAGTCTCCACTTGCTTTGCCTTTGAAAAGCCACTCCAGCACTCAGTGGAGCAGAGCTTTGATTTAGAACCTAAAGGCAGTCTTCGGTGTTTTTCTTTTCCCTTCTACCAACACAAAGACAAGCTGCCACAGAAAATAATGACGAACAAGAGTTCAAAGCAAGCCCAGAAAGCAGGTCCAGAGATGTTTTCAAATGCAGCCCCAGCCCTTCAGCACTCCCCAGCTAAGCTGGTTTTGGATAGCATATAAATAGTAATAGGGCGGCAGGCACAAGCTACCAGAATCTCCTTTCTCCAGATCCCTTTCCATAAATATTGGGAAGTGAAACATGAATTATAACTTGTCAATCATCATGTAAATGCATTAATCAAATCAATACATTTAATACTTTCCAGGATTTTTGATTCACTAATTCACTTTGGAAACTTGAACCTTTTCCCGCTGGGCAACCTTCACTGTTGTCTGTAGAATCTTTTTTGAAACCAAGACAAAAAGGTTGCTATTTCATAGTGAAGTATTCATTTTTAAAGTATACATCTCTTGCTTCTTCAATTTCAACAAAACAATTTCATAAACACTTAACTTTCATAAAAATGTACACTTTAAAAATTGTTCATCAAAGAGAATTTTTTTTTTTTTAAGATTTATTTTTATTGGTTTTTGACAGACAGAGAGACAGACAGAGAGAGACAGAGAGAAGGGGGAGGGCCCAGAGCAGTCTCCATAGTTTACAGCATTAGTTTTTCACATAGTTTCACTCCACAGCTGGGCGTGGGGCTGCGCAGGGCAGGAGCTGGGCCGGGAGCCTCCTGCATAGGCCCCGGCAAGAACTGAACTGGGGACACACCCCAGTTCAGCATATGGGTCCGCATGGGTCGGAGCCGGGATTCGATCCCTGGTCTCCAGGGCTGCAAAGCGAGCGCTCAACCCGCTGAGCCATCCCAGCTTCCCCAAGAGAATTCTTAAATATATTTTCATTGAGAAAAAAAGTTTCTTTAAACAATAAGGTGAGAAAATATTTTGAGCTTGTCTACTTCTGTTGTATCAATCTGTACCCCTCCCTCACA
The DNA here is from genome assembly GCA_004027555.1 of Craseonycteris thonglongyai. Classification (NCBI taxonomy): domain Eukaryota; kingdom Metazoa; phylum Chordata; class Mammalia; order Chiroptera; family Craseonycteridae; genus Craseonycteris; species Craseonycteris thonglongyai. Next base: position 36,646 of record PVKE010012601.1, read on the forward strand.
CAATCCAATTGATATATGCTACTCCTTAAAACATTTACATTTCTAATTAGGCCCTGGATATTGAATTTTTAAAAAGACATGGCTAATTTTTTCTCCCAAATTTTTTTATTTTTTATTGTTAAATTAATTGTGGTGACATTGGTTGGTAACAATTACATAGGTTCCAGGTGTACCATTTTACATTACATTGTCTTTACATTGCATTATGTGCTCACCACCCAGAATCAGCTCTTTCCATCACCATATATTTGATGCCCCCTCCCAAGTTCTCAATTCCCACCCCTGCTCTCCCACCCACTTCCCCACTGTACCCTCAGGTAACCACTAAACTATTAACTGTCTAGGGTTTGATTTCTGGCCCTGACCTATGCAGCCCCATATGCTGAACAGCCTTGCAACTGGTAACCATTGGGATAGCTAGGTGACTAAAGTGACTAAGGTTCCTGCCTCCCATGCGGGAGGACCCCTACTCAACTGCTGAGCTATCCTGGCATCCTTAAATATATTTTATATAGTTAAATACTATTGAAGTTCATAATTTTCTTTGTTTCACAGGATCAGTGTTTATTATAATAATTTAATTTATTTTTAGGATCAGTGCTTAAAGTGAGTGAAAACATAAAGGATCTAAGGCCTACTTCTACTTTTGAAAAGGGCGAGAATTTGCTTTGCTTTCTTCCCTGCTATACAAAAATGTAAGACAGATATCTTGAACCATAAGCTCATATGATGATTAAATTAAAGAATTCTGGTAAATTATAAATTAAAAAAATGAAACCTCTGAGCACATAGCTAATAAACAAAGAAATTACAGAAAATGAAACTATTATACTCTATCAGCAATGCAAGCCTAACTTTCTAGAGAAATCCTGAAATTCTAAAGAAGTTCTATATATGTACAAAATAAAATAGGTAAATGAATGCATATTAAATTAATAAAGTTGATAATCATGAAAAAATATGTGGTAAAAAATGGACAATCTCCTTGAAGTATCAGGAGAAAAGCTTTTTTAATATTTTAATAATTTTTACTTTTTTGTCTATTTGCTATTGGAAAAGCTCTGATTGATCAAGAATCTTTTAGCCCTTCAGCACAGTGTAAAATAGTACAACATAAAACATTGTGACTGCTGTTCACAGTGGCCAGAACATGGAAACAACCAAAATGCCTTTCGATAGGTGACTGGATAAAGAAGATGTGGTACATTTACACAATGGAATACTACTCAGCGATAAGAAATGATGAAATACAGTCATTTCTGGCAACATGGATGGACCTAGAGACCATCTTATTAAGTGAAATAAGTCAGAATGAAAGAATCCGGAAAAATATGACCTCACTTATAGGTGGAATATAAAACGGAAAGTTACAAAGACAC
>PVKE010012602.1:0-38024 GCA_004027555.1 Craseonycteris thonglongyai
AGTGGAGTGCTGGGGCTGAGGACATGTCATCCATGTCAAGTGGTCCCATGAATCTCATCAGGAGGGAGGAAGACATGAGGATGTGGAAATGGGCCTTGCAGAAAACATTTTAAAAAGCACATCAACCTACTTATTGGAGGAAGAGAATTCAGTGCATGTTTGTTTATGTCAAAAGACTGTAAGAACTATTTTAACTGTGGTTAATCTAGTTTAGTTTAAGTTTAATGGTCTTCACAATTCAAAGCAGTCAGGGTGGCGATCGCCTTTGAGCAGGAGGGGAGGACATGACTGGGAGGAACCACAAGGACATCTTCTGAGGTGCTGGGTGAGGGTCTTTTTATGACCTTGGTGGTAGTTTCAGAGATGTGTCCATTTGTGATAATTCATCAAGCACACACCTTATTATATGTGCATTTTTATCTATGTATGTTACATTGCAATATCAATGTTTATTGAAAAATAAAACTTGAAAGCTAGAGCACCGGCAAACCAGGAAACTTTTTTAAACAGTCCTGTTTGTATTAGTGATTGACACAGTCCATAAAGAAATACCTCGGCACTGGGGAAGTATTAGAACAAATGCTCTTTATGCAAATTCTTCTAGGAAGCTGAGCAGCCTATCATGTCATGCTCTAAATCAAGCTTGTTCAACTCAGGGCCCATGGGCCGCATGTGGCTCAGGACAGCTTTGAATGTGGCCCAACATATGTTCTTAAACTTTTAAAAAATATTCTGAGATTTTTTTTTTTTCAATTTTTCTTTTTTATTTCATCAGCTGTGGTTAGTGTTAGTGTATTTTATGTGTGGCCCAAGACAATTCTTCCAATGTGGCCCAGTGAAGCCAGAAGGTTAGACACACCTTCTAAATATAGATTTTTAGGAATTTCTGATAGGTGAACATGCACTGACTTTTGGCTAAGTCTGCCTTCATTTTAACATGAATGAATCATGGGTCTGCCCGAAACTTTCTCACAGGGTTTCCCTGGCCTATATCATGAGCACAAACCCTTCTTTCCCCCAACTGCTCTGGTAGAAGACATCTCTAATGCTTACATCATGAGTCAAGCCATGTACTGCATATGTGAAGTGAAAACTGAAATCACAGCACTTGCTTTTTCCTGGTCTATTTTGGAAACCCCACCAGGCCCTGCCTGCCTGCCAGAAGGTCAGGAGGATGTCATGAAAGTGGTTCGAAGTGGCTGGCGTCCTGAGCCACCAGGGAGAGCAGGGCAGGGGTACTGCTGACCCCAAGGTGCCAGGTCCGGTGTGGGGTGCAGGGGTTTTGTTGTCTCATAAATTTCCTTCTTCTCTCTCATCTTGTCTACGATTTGTTCTTTTATTCATAAAAAAACTCACACAGACTTGAGCCAAATGGTAGAAAATTTGGATGGTTTAGAGGTAAAAACCACATGTGAAATGTTAGCCCAAAGTTGAAGATATCTTTTCCTACAATCTTTTATCAGATTTAGAGGGGTGGTTAGTCCATTTTTTTGTCTTTAAAAAAATAATCTTTCTAATTGGCAAAGATTTTAGATTATTTTTCCCCCAATAAAGTATTAAGATCTCTCTCTGAACATATGTCAAAATTTCTTAAGAGCAAAGTAAAAAATCCTTAAATAACTTCGTATGAATAGCACTATGGTGCTAGAGAACGAAAGCTCATTATTTTTCATTTTTTGAAAATACTGTTTTTTGATGTGTGAATGTTGAGAACTCAGAAGAAAGAAGACTCTCTGGCCCTGCTCAGCTCTCTACCAGAAATCCTCCCTAGTTACCCGTGTGCTTACCTGTTTTCCTCATTGCTGGGTCTTGGTCAGCTTGCTTGCTATTCTTCTGTGGCTGCTTTCCTACTGAACAATTTTTCTCTTCTCCCTGAAACCCAGATACATCTTTTGATCTCCATCTATCATCACATCCTTGCTCTGTTGATTCAAAATTATAAATATCATCCCTCAGACTACTGTATGTGTGCTACTTTTTCCTTGAAATCCATGTTATTCTGACTAGTTTAGAAACAGGAAAAGAAGCAAAACAGAAAATGTAGTAAAATAACCTAAACAAAACATAAGTTAAAGCTAATTATAAAGAGTACAAATTATACATTTGTCTGCCAGTAATATTTATGATCATCTATGACCACATACTTCAATGGAATAAAAAAAAAAATGCTGCCAATTCTAGAATTTATAAAACTATATGCAAATGTTTGTGAAAGTATAGATAGATATAGATACATTATAGATAGGTATCTACATGTATATAACATATATGTATATATAATATATATGATACTTTTGCTTATATATTATATATATTATATATATTATATATGTGTATATATATTACATATATATACACATGTATATATATTACATATATACACGTATATATAATATATATGATACTTATATATATATAGTGTATATATATTATATATAGTGTATATACATATATATATATAAATATATATGATACTTTTGCTTGGTTATGGAGAGGATTTTCTTAGACTCTAAATAGGGTTCTTCATGCAAAAGAAATTAAAAAGCAAGTGGATAATTAGTTCATTCATTTATTTCTTAGTTCATATGTTTATTTTTTTGAACAAGTGAATGTCTACCATGTGCCAGTCATTTTTTGAGGACTTGGGAACATATAAGTGGGTAATCAGACAAAATTGCCTGCCCTCATGAAGCTTGCATTTAGGTAGAGGAAGAAATAAACAACATAAATAAGTAATTTTATAGTAGGCTAAGTGGTGATAGACAATACAAGAGCAGAGCAGATAAAGAATGTTGAGGGATTGATTTTTAATTAGGATAGGGTATAAGAAGCTCCTTTGAAAGTTGTAATTTGAGTAAAACCTGAAAAAGAACAGGGTGTGAGCCTTGAGGCTATCTGAGGTAGAAAGTTCCAGATGAAGGAACAGAAATGGAAGTGACTTGGGGTGGCTGTGTGCCCAGCAGGTTTAAGGAAGAGCAAGAAGGTCAGTGTGGCTGGAGTAGAATAGGGGATGGTAATGGGGTGAGTGGCAGTGGGTCAGAGGGGCAGGGGGTATCATATAGTGCCATATCATATAGTGCCTTATATCACATATCACATATCATATAGTGCCTTATTGTCATGATAAACACCTTGGCTTCTATTTGGAATGAGCTGGGAATCCTTTGGAAGGTTCTGAACAGAGGTATGCTATGATTTGACATATTTTGAAGGTAGAAATATTAGAATTTTCTGGTGGATTGAGAGGGAGTCAAGGATCACTGCAGTGTTTGTCTTGAGCACTGGGAAAGATGAAGTTGTCATTAGGTGCTGTGAAGATGACTAAGGAACAGGTTTCAGTGTGTACTGGGAGTGGGTGAGGGCACGTAGAGAATAACAAACTTAGTTCCAGGCATTTTGCACATGTTATATTTGAAATGCCCATTAGATGTCCAGCTGAAGCTGCTGAAGAGGAAGTTTAGAAACACAAATTTATGACTTTCAGTATATAAGGAGGATGGGAGAGATCACATAAGATTACCACGATCATGAATGTTGATGGAACAGAGAATAGGCCAGAGGCTGGGAGCTCTGGGATACTCCAATGTTAACAGACTGTGCAAGAGGGAGGAATCAGCACAGAAGACTGAGAATGAGTGGCCACTGTGGGATGAGAAAAATCAGGAGAATGTGTCCTGAAAGCAACATGATGAAAGTGTTCAAGAGGCTGTCATCAACAATGTTAGATGATGCTGTTGATAAGTAAGTTGACAGTTAATAATTGATTCTTCAATTTAACAACATGGAGGTCATTTGATGGCCTTAAGAAGAGCAGTTTTGGTAGAATGGTGGGAGCAAAAGACTGGTGGGAGTGGGACAGGGCATGGGAACAGTAGAGCAAGGAGAAAGTGCAGCATTAGCTGAACAGGGATATGGAGTCCAGAGAGGGCCTTTAAGATGGGACACATAATGTGTGTGTGCCAGGGGGGATAATCAAGTGGAGATGGGAAGCTGATGAATCACATGCAAGAGGAGAGGAATGCTGGAGTAGATTTCTTGAGTAGGAGAGAGTGGGTGATAGTACACAACTGGAGAGACTGGCCAGTGCTATGAGCATAGATGTTTCATCCAAATGAACATGAAGGAAGGCAGAAATGTATGTGTGCAGTTGTAGGTAGCAGGCAGTAGAAACTTGGGAGAAGTAGTTTTCTGATTGTTGTAATTTCCTAAAAAGAAAAGGAAGGAAGGAAGGAAGAGAGGGAAGGAGGGAAGGAGGGAGGGAGGGAGGGAGAGATGTCAGCTACCAGGGAGGATAGGGGCAAGGTTTAGGTAGAACAAGAAATTTTGAAATAGTCATTTGGGAGAGTAAGGGAGAAAAAGGGATGAGAAAATATGATTATTGGATAGTAATGAAGTCCATTTAATGGCAGGGGTCATGAATTTGAACTGCCACCAATGAGTACAGTTGTGAATTTTGGGCTACATACATGCCAAATAATAATAAACATGTATTGAATGTCTGCCTGGCACTTGTCATTGTGTGATGTGCACATAATACAGGGCGGAATGCAATGTTCATTGTCAGCTTCCTTAGGAAACTTTAATAAAGTAGATTGCATAACAGATACATTAATATCTAAGCATAACCTGGTAAATTCTGAGAGGGCTGTATGCATTGAAAGGCAGGAGAGCATTTAAAAAAGCTTCTAAGTCCTGTTTGGGGGTTCAGAGATTTTTCTGGAGAATCTGATGCGTAAAGTGAGTGTATGAGTCAGTAAAATCTGGTAGAGAAGGGTTGTAATGTGTTGTACATAAAAGCAACTCTAGGAATTAGAGTTCGTCAGGTGAAGAAATGGGAGGAAGCTTCTTCATGGGGCACAGCATCATGAAGGTATGAACTAGGATTGTGCGTGTGTTGGGGAGAGCAGTAACATCAACCCCATTAGAGTGGAAAGTAAGAAGAAAGTGGAGGGTCAGCAAAGGGAGCTCAAGTCCATGAAGCCGGGCCAAGACATGGTAACAACCAAGTGTCCTTTGAGAGATGACTGGATAGAGAAGCTGTGGGACATTCACACAATGGAATATTGCTCGGCCATAAAAAAAGAGGAAATACTGCCATTTGCTACAACATGAATGGAACTTGAGATCATCATGCTAAGCAAAATACGTCAATTGGAAAAAGTTGAGAACCATATGATTTCACTCATAGGTGGGATAGCAAACTGAAAGCAACAAACAGACAAGACAGACAAGCAAAGACTTGGATACAGACAACAGTATGGTGGTTATCAGAGAGTAAGGGTAGATGGGGAGGAAGAAGAGGGTAGAGGGTTCAAATCTATGGTGATGGGAGGAGATTTGACTCTGGGTGGTGAGCATACAGTGCGATTTAGAGATGATATAGAATTGTACACTTGAAACCTATGTGTAATTTTACCAACAAATGTGACCTCAATGAATTTAATAAAAATTATAAAAAATAAAAGGGAACCGTTAGAGAGATTCATCATTTTAGGACGTAGATCCCTGCACTGCCATGTGGAAGGTAGATTTTGAGTGAGGTTTGGAGGCAGGGACTCAAAAGGCTATAGCAGCAGGTCAAGTGTGACTGACATATTGGATTTTATATCCGAAATTAGGATGATGATGATCATAGGGAGGTGGAGGGCACAAGACAGATTTGAGGCTGTTGCATCATATTTTTACTCATTTCTTGACTACAGAAAACTCCCCTACCCTGAGCCCCACATTCCAGACATGTGAGCTATTGGCTACAGAGGAGGCGGGGTGAAATAATATGACTAGGTGTGTATTCCATTAGCATCATTGCAATACCTACTGTTTTCACAGAAGGTCAGCAGCCTTTTATTTGGATAAAAAAAGGTCTGTCTATATATTCTGCATATGTTAATGAAATAAATGTGTATAATTCATTAACATTTTAGATAATAAGAAACAAACAAGCTATATTTTGTATTATCTTACATCTTAGGGAAAATACTGTCTCAGTTTTATTTAGTGAAGTTGGATGGTCCGTGAAACGATGATACAGTTCTGAGTTTCAGGAGGAATAGTGCTCTGAGTGAGATAGAAATATTCCTGTGGTGTGGAATAACAAATTGGTCTGAGAAGAGAAACAGAAGACCTTGGCTGTATGTGTAGTGCTTCCATGGGGTAGGACACTTAATTTTGTATGTAAGTGGCTGTCTTGCCATATTACTTAGGATTGTTGTAGGCATTTGAATGTTAGTGTGGAGAAACACTTTGATAATTTGATGATGAATGTGGATGTGGATTTATTTATAAAAGGGCTGCAGAGGGTTATTGAAATTCAGATACTCATGACATCCCCTGCCCTTTGTTCCTACTTGGACAGTGTAAAGAACACGACCTGGCCGTGATTAACCAGCTGCTGGATGACCCGAAGCTGACGGCCAGGAAATACAGGGAATGGAAGGTCATGAACACCCTGCTGATCCAGGACATGTACCAGCAGCAGCAGGACCCCACGCTGGCCCCTGAAGGCACCCCCGAGGGACTCAAGGAACCACCTTCCTCAGCCTCTGTTGGGAATTTGATTTGAGAACAAGCCAGAAACCTCTCCCCTTCTTACCCCAAGCAACTCTTCAAGATGGTGCAAGAGCTGACATGTTCCCTCTAAAAGGGAATCTGAGACCAGTTCCTCGAGAAGCAGCAGAGCTCCCCCTGCAAAGATAAGGCTCAGGTGAGGGCCCGCACAGGCGGAGGGCTCCTGTCCAGACGGGAGTGACGGAGTCCTGTGAACCCTCTCCTGTTGCTGCCGGGAGCTCATGGCCCTGCCAAGCTCTGGGTGGCCTGTGAGGTCTCTACCTTCTGTTCTTGCCTCTCAAGAGAATTCTAGCACTCTGTGGACAAAAGATTACTTTCTCCACAAAGGATAATTATTCATAGAAAGACTCAGTTTTCCAGAAGGGGAGTGAACGTATTTCACTTGGTTGGGTGACTGTGTTCTTCAAGTGGTTTTTTTTTTTTTTTTTTTTTTTGGAGTGGAGGAATGTCTTCTAGAGCAGGACACATGTTTTCATGGAATCAAAATCTGCTGCCTGGGGTTGGGCATGGTGGGGCCATTTTCACGAGCTGAGAATTACTTCATAGTGATGAGCATGTGGGAGAGCCCGAGAAGAAGGTGCGCTCTCTAACATAGTCCACCCACTCAAAGCACATCTGGACTGTCACACTTTTACCCAGGTGGGGCTGGGGTCTGATTAAGGCTACCTTTCCACCCAACAGCCACAAGGAAACCGTCTCATTACACATGGAGGCCTCTCCTCCCTCTGAGCTTTTCTGATCCAATGTAAGAGGCAGTTAAGTCCAACAAAGAATGTTTGCTGCTTTTTTCCTTGGGTGGGGTGAATATGCAGTGTAAATGTATGCCTATGTCCCCCAAAACAGGTACAGACAAGATGATTCTGTTACGTGAATTGTTTTAATATCTCTACTCCAAAATAATACCCATCAAAAACAAGAGAGTTAAAACATGATTGCTTTATTTTTGTATGTTTATGTGTCACTTGGGATCCTATGTGACTAGCTATCTATAATATGTTTGTTATTTAAGTATATTTATAGAAGGTCAAATTACTAGCGTTTTAAAAAATGATATGCTATTATTATATGTTTTGCTCAGTATATATTCTCAAAGGATATATGTTTTGCTTGAGAAAAATAGAAATACTATTGATTCACTAGAGTTGTTATGTTGCACTATGATGTATGAGGAACGCTCAGGAAATCTTGTGGGACAAACATGGGGGCATGAAATAATCTCTCATTTTCTGCTCTCTTTCTCTGCAGAGGGCTTAGATTTCTCTGTTTTATATCACTCTCTTAACCAGAAGAGTACTTTCATCTTGCATTATCCCTTTTAGCAAATAAACTTAAGCTTTATGCTATTTATGCCCCAAAACTCTAAACCAAACGATCTACAACTAATGTGGTCTTTTGTCTGAAGACTAATAGAAATTTTGGGTCTGTTGGTAGAACTAATTTTATTACAGAAGCAGTATGAAAGTTTTCACTGAGTAATCATGACTATTTCTCACCATAAGAATAACCATAACCCACCAAAAATCCATTTTGGCCCTACCTCTAGCAAATGGACAATAAAACACAGTTATTGTTTTTGTTTTGTCAACGTGTGTGGCTTGACATTCACATGGAAATAATTCTCTGAGACTTTACTAAGAAGTCTTAAAACTCTGCAAACAAAAAGCAACCTTAGTATTAGGAAAGAAGAAGAAGAAAAAAACAACAACCAGGAAACATGTAGTACTAGAAGCTTCTGTGAGATGAGACCACATCAGCCAGTTTGACCCAGCTCCTTAGAACACAGAGAAGCCCCTACACCAAGTGGAATGTACTGGGCGAGGCCATGGGCCATACAGAAAAGGCTCCTGACCTGTGTGTGGGGACTTTACTGTCAGCAGCAGAGAGAAGTGACCATTCAGGTCCTCAGACTGGCTTCGAGGCCAAGTTGTCCGTTTCTACTCTAGAAATGATCATTGATTCTTTCAGTACTTGGCAGCTATTAGAAGGCTGATTGTGTAGGATTCATAATGTAAATGATGAATGATTCTATGGCATAATGTTCTTCTCCTTACCCTTTTTTGCTTTGGTTTGCAACACCAACCTGTACAGTTCAAAACAGTTTTTCCTAAATCGAAGTGTTCCAAAAGCTTTTGACTAGGAGTACATTTCACAGCTTTACTTGGGCTTTTCATTAATACGTATTTAACTGTCTTTTTAGTGTAAATTCCTTTAGAACCACTCAAAGGCTAAGTAGGTCCATGAGAGTACTTAATCAAGCCTTTCTGTTATTTTTCAAAGTCAAATTAAGTCTACAAGTGTTTGCTTTGTTAGGTAAAGTGGTTACTTTGCAGAATCTCCTCATATGAAAGTTAAGCTAAACTGCACAATTTTGCTCCCTGCTCTTCTAGACCCCAAACACCTGTTTGTTTGAGCCTCCTGCCCCCTGGAAATGCTTTCACTCTATATCATGTGGTGCTAGGAAGGAGGGGCTGCTTCTGTGAGCTCCCAACTTCAGCTGTGACCACTTAGTTCCAGTTTATTCCAGGGGATTGGGTCAGCTCTGAAAGGGATCAGGTCTAAGGGGAGTCTCCTCTACCCACCCCCTGCAGACATAGCATCAGAGGGCTATGGAATGACAGAACCATGGCCACTGGGAGGGGAAGCAGAGGGTCTCTAAGCATAACCAGGTCCACACCTGTGGCACCTGCTATGGTGCTAAATTGGATGGTTCCAGGCTTGAAGGGATCTTTTGCTTTTAATAATTCTTAGTTCTGCTACAGTCCCAGCATAGAGCATCAGAGGCCTAGGAAGAATCATGAGGCATACCATTCCGAGACTCCAGGAAGCCTAAGAGAGCGCTGGTGTTTGGAGTGAGATTTCAGTCTCACTTCGTAGTTTGCAAATCAGCGTGTCTCAGGCTCCTTCCCTTACCTGCTCAGTGGTCTGTGGGGTGTTGTGGGTTATCACTACTCCCTTTGCTGGAAGAAGGAAACAAACTGAAAAGTGAGGTGCCTGGGGAGGGCTCTGGATGGTACAGCCAGGACTTGACCTTGACCCTCTTACTTCACCTTGAACAGTTGCTGTTGGGACCCAGCAGTTGGACTTGGTGGAGTGTGCATGCCGTTGTGCTAACACCTGGTGGCTTTTGCAAAGTCATCTGTTTGAAATCTGAAGGGGCCTCTCCCTCATGGTCAGATAGGTTCTGTTCCCCCTTCAGTGACCTACTGACTGTGAGGTGGGGTTTAACCTCATTACACTCTGTTTCCATGCCTTCCTTTTGAAAAGTATACTGCTTGTTGGGTGCTGTGAGCTCTGTGGATAAAAGAGACATAATTTAAGAAATCGAGTGTGTTAATTTTGTCTTCCTTTCAAAGAGTGTCAGGCAATATCAGAGACCCAGCTTCAAGACTAGGGGTCAGGCCTTAACTCTCAATTCTTTCTCATGTAATTATGATAATTTCTTTAGATAGCCTTTAAATCTCAAATAGTATCAGAGAGATGAAACCGAAAAAACAAACAAACAAAAAGGTACTTTTAAGTCATTTAAAGAAAGGTGACCTCGGCAGGCAATATTTTGATTCAGCCACATGGAAGATTTAGTGAGTGATTTAAGCTCAGAGGATGCCATTCCAAAAGTCACTATGGATGGAAAAGCAGCCACATCCGAATGAAGTGTTGGGATGAATCTCTTCTTCAGTCTAATAGAATATATTTGATTGCGGTTTTCTCATTTGTTTATCTTCCAAGTTTTCACATGCCTATTTCCCAAGAGAAATCAAGTCCTAGAAATGTGAGGCGACTGCCCTGCCCAGGCTTTTGTAATATGTAACTGGAAAAACAAGGCCCTGAAATGAGATTTTAACAACGCATGTGAAAGGGACTTGGGTGGGCTTGGGAGAAGGCCCACCTACTCTGTCTCAGTGAACCAGAAATCGACCAGCTACATGTTTCTCCATCTTGTGAGACAGGAGGCAATTTCCTTGTCTCTTCTGCACATCTTTCCTCTTCCCTGAATACCACAGACCACAGTGACAACATTAAGAATGGATTCTATGTTAAGAAAACAAAAGTTCTTCCAGTTTTTCTCCTGTCAGGTGACTTAACTGCTTTGTATTGATGTTTCTTTACCTTAAGTCCAAAGGGGAAGCATGCCCCATAATAAAGTGTGTCCCATAATGAAAGCCAGGATTTTAAATCCGTGAGTGTTTTACTGTCCTTGCATGGCGGGGGATGTGACTTTTAGCACTGCATGGTGTTTGGGGGCAAGATGTTAACGTGGACGTGATACCTGCAATGTCATTGTGCTTTTCTCTGTCACCTACCTACCCCCTTGGACTAAACTGAAAACAGTGTCATGGCTTATTCCTCCTGCTTTGTTCTTGAGATTGACTTGTAAGATTAAAATAAAAACAAAGTAAAATATATCTAGTAAAATGAAACGGAAAAAAATTGAAAGATACTACGGGTGTTCATTTTCTACCCTGTAATGCTGTTTCCTGAAAGCAAAAATTCCCAGGAAGTGTTTCAGGGCCGGGCTTTTATCTTCTGCAAAGGATATAGTGCCCTCTGGTGGCAGTCACAAAAATAGTAGATTCTGTACTACTGATGTTTTTATTTTTTTTTAAAGCTCTAATTCCATTGGGAAATCTATTTCAACAATGACAGATGTGGTCTTTGCCAGTGATTTTCAGCTTACAAGTTTGTTAGTACACAGATATTTACATTTCTCAAAATTGCTGTTTGTCCGTAAAATTTGATTTGCACAATATACACCCCTTATTACTTGGCACCCACATTTTTGGGAGAAATATTAAAAAGTTTGCAGATTATAAAAGTTACAAGCTATGGTACATACATTTTTTAAAATACATAAGATGTTTCTGTGACAACAACAAAGAAAACACTGAAATAGCGTAATAAATTGCCTTTATTTTGTAACCATTGCTTAAAGGAAGTTAGTTTGCATTTGAACTTGATTCACACCTCCTCGATTTCTACCTACACAAATGCCATGTTATTTTTTTCCTCTTTCCCCCGATACTCACTTTGCATGCTGAGCTGTATCCTCCCTTTTCTTAATTCTGCAACCACTGAGTATGTTGAGTTCCCATATAGATGCACTAAAAATGATCGTAGACCAAAGGGACCAGCAAAGAGAGGCATAGGGTTAGCATGTGCCCCATTTCTAGAACAAGCTTGTATTTCCTATCACTACTGCAACAAATTTCCATAAATTTAGCAGCTTAAAATTGTGTTTTCTTACAGCTCTGGAGGTCAGAAGTCAGGCACTGGTCTCCTTGGGCTAAAATGAAGGTGATGGCAGGGTGGTGTTTGTTCTGATGGCTCCAGGGGTGGTGGGAGGGGGTGGGGGACATATTTTCTTGTCCTCCAAAGTCACTGATCTCTTTGGCTCTTTTCTCCACCATCAAAAGTAGCAGTATTGTATATTTCTGTACCTTTCTTCTCCAATCAAGCTGTCCTCAGACTCTTAAAGACCCTGGAGATTCTATTGGGCCCACCTGGATAACCCAGAAAAATCTATTTTAAGGTCAACTGACTAGCAACCTGAATTTACCCTGCAACCCTAATTTCCCTTTGGAACATAGACCCAGGTTTCGGGGAGTAGCATATAACTGTTATTCTACCTCCCACAAACGTCCATTTCATATTCCTGCTTAGTCCTCCAGAACCCCCAGTGTCTCCAAGAAATTCCAGGATTCCTAAGCTTTAACTATAAGCACGGAAGTCTTTTGTCATATACCGTGTGACTTGAGTTTGATTTCCTCAAAATATGGCTCACGATAGGAGAGGTATACTTCCATGCCCGTGCAGAAAACAGCGAAAGAATTCCTAGCTTCTAAAATCACATGTACACAGGCAGTAGGTCAGTATTTTCACAGTCAGATCAGGTTTTGCCATACCTGCATTTAAAGACGGAGCATCAGAAAGTCACTTTTGAGACTCAAGCATCATAAGCAAAGGATACTTTAGGCCTGACCATCAGAGGTTTGAGAGCTCCGCTGTGCCATGTCAGTCCAATGAGGGCTTTGGCCGATTCGCCGCCTCCTCTCCCGTGAAAGGGGAAGGAGAGGATCCCATGGGTCCTGGCCCTTGTAGAACACAATCTGAGCATTACATTTGTCCCCTCTCTTTAAAAAATCCAGACAAACCTATATTTATAGGTAGTTCTTTTATGTGGTTCTGTTAAATTTTTTTTTATTGTTTTTGAGAGAGAGAGAGAGAGAGAGAGAGAGAGAGAACTGAACTGGGGGCGCTCCCCAGTTCAGCACATGGGTCCACACGGGCCGGGGCCGGGATTCGATCCTGGGTCCCCAGCGCTGCAAAGTGAGCGCTTAACCCACGGAGCAATCCCGGCTTCCCCATCTGTTAATTTTTCCAGTCACGTATTTTAGAAAGTCCATGCTGATGTCTCTGCAGAGCGTGTCTGGGCCATTCTTTCCAGAGGGAACAGAATTCCCTGGTAAGTAGGGTGCCTGAGTATTTTGCCAGTTATTATCCTGGTGCCAGAAATGATTGCTGAGGATATGGCCAGTCCGCGACCCAATCGGCCTGCTGTGCTCTCCACCTGGCCAGAGCTTTCATCCCTCAGCTGCGAGGAGGCTTTGCAACTCACAGATAGCTCCCCCTTTTTCCAGAAAATGGTCCTCTGCTAAACGGGAGCCACTTAGCCAGGAAGTAGCCTCGATCAGTGACTGGCTGAGGCCAGATGGCAACACTTAACAGTCATAAACAAGGTAGTGAGAATTACTGTGATGGGCAGTAAGGTCGGAATGACAGCCTGTAGCAGCCTGGGGCTTGTGCTGACCCTGGAGGTCTTTGGAGATCGCTGGAAGAAAATGGTGTTTCTAGAGACAGGATATATGGGAAGTCAATAGGGGCCAAACTGTTGCTCATTTCTGGAAAGTATTTGGGAACTACCCCCAAATACTATGAAGTACCTTGCAGTAAGGTAGGGTCAAGGCATATACAGGTCAAGAGATAAATGGCCCGTGTTTTCTGGTTTCTAAATATATAGTTGGAATGGCCATACTTAAAACTAGATGAACATACATGTTGGTTCTTTGACCGGTGATAGCTATTGTAGTAAGAGAGGCCAAGTAGAAGTCCCAGTAGAAACTTCTCCTTCAGGGAAGACTTTCTGGTATAAGGGTAATGGTCCCCACTTATGCCTATCTATACATTTTACCAGTTTGGTTCCAGAAAAATTTTAGTTGATCCTTGCAAACTTAACTAAATTATAATCCCAGTTGTGGCTGTTGTGTTGGATGTGGTTTATTTTATGAGAGTAGATTATAGCCTCAAGTCCATAGATTTGGCTAGATAAGTACATTATTTTTCAATATCAATTGTGACAGAAGATCAGAGGCATTTTATATTTGTATGCAATACATGATGACACACACTTACAACCCTGCCCCAGGTCTATATCATTCTCCTGCTATGTGTCACATTATAGTTACAAGGGACCTGGACCATGTGAACATTCCACACAACTACACAGTAGTTGAAGTTGATGGTATCATGTAAAAATAGGAACTTGATGAACAATATACTGGAGGCTATGATTAAACATAGGAACTCCAGAAAGCGAGAGATCAGTTCTGCAATGTTCCAGGGGCTTGCCAAATATGTGAAATATTTGGGGTCCAATTACCTGGAGAGAGCCAGAACATCTCATTCAAAAACAACTTACTGTATACTTACTTCTACCAGTAAGAAAGAAGCATTCTGCTTGGCGAGCGTGTTCAAGTTTTCAAGACAATATATCCCACACTGAGGAAGATTTTTCCCACTTCATTCCTCGAGTGACATGGGAAGCTCTCAGTTCTGAGGGGAAGCCCCATAAAAAATGGGCTTTGTAGCAGGAATGGTACAAGCAGTTCTGTTGCTTGGGCCGTATGACTTAGCAGATCCCGTGGTAATAGAGATATGTAAAATATAGAGGGTCTGGCAGAAGTAACACCCCTATTTAAGTAGTATAGCAAAATCATACATGCTTATGATTTTTAAATAAAAGATTTGGTATAGAGTGCCAGCTCATAAAAAGGATACTCCTGCTGGACCTCATAAAATGAAACAAACTTAGAGTATATGACAGTCTCCAATATGAGAGTCTTAATGTAGATCTCTAGGATTTTGGACCAGGGCCATGCTATCTGCAACAGAACAAGTCACCATTCAAAAATAGCTCTGGATATGCTACTTAGCCCTGGCCGACACTAACCAATGTAGAGTGTTTAACCATGGGGTATCAGCTGACTGTGCAGCCAGAACTAAACATTCTAAAATGGAAGTGGTACATGCAAGACTGGGCATAAGCAGCTCCAGAGGGCACAAGAAAATTGCATGAGCACATGACAAAGACCCCTATGAGTGTGCCACTTACCTCTATTACATTACCACTTGCTCAGTTCATACATTTGACCTCATGCAGAAGTTCTCATTGTCAGACAGAGGAAGTAAATGCCTAAACACAGTTCATTAATGGACTGAGGGGTTATGTGACTTCAAGCTAGAAATAGACTGCTACTGACTGATAGCTTCACTTAATGGGTGTCTCTGAAAGCCCATGGTAAGTGAAAAACTTTGCAGGAGCCAGAACTCAGACAATGCATCTGGAGCAAGAAGTGGCCTAAGGAATATCAAGGACAAGGAGGTCTGGGGGAGGGACTTGAGTCAGTATCAGTGAGAGTGCACACAATACACGAGGATCTGATCTTTGTATTAAATGTTAACCCACCAGAGAGCATCCATTTCAGAAGAAGCACTAAGCAGCCAAATGTACAGGTGAGTCAGCCCATTGATGCCTACCAGCCTTTGTCATTGACCACCGGAGGGCTTGCACAGTGGGTTCTGGAACAAAGAAGTTATGAGGCAAAGATGGAGGCTAACCATGGGCCCCAAACATGGGCTCCCTCACCAATGCTGAAAGAGATTGCTGCTTCTGAATGTCTTGCCCATTGATAACAAAAGCCAATGCTGGGTCCCAAGAAAGTATCGTGCTTTGAGGAGAGTAAGTGGCCACTTGCTAGCAAGCTGACTAGGTTGGATGCCTTTCATTCTGGGAAAAGGCAATGTTTCATCCTGACGAAGGACTGAGAAGGATTCACAGATGGATTTACTTTTTTTTCTATAGTACCTCAGTCCTCATGAGTGTTTGAAGGTTCACAGAATGGCTGATCTGCTCAGCAAGACATTGCCAAGCATTGACATGAACACAGCTGTGAGACACTAATACACCAAGGTTATGAAACTTTACTGAGTTGTTAGTATAGTGCGGCCAACGTAAGTGCGCTGTGGCAAGTTCACAAATTTAATTGCCAGACCTTGTAGAGTTGTTCCTAATAGTCTATTATGATTCTTTGTATTTCTGTGATAGCAGTTGCAATGCCTCTTCTTTCATTTATAATTTTATTAACTTGAATCTTTTATTATTTTTAGTCTAGCTAAAGGTTTGCTAATTTTATCTTAAAAAAAACAGACTTTTAGCTTCATTAATTTTTTCTACTGTTTTTTCTAGTCTTTTTCATTTCGTTCTTGTTTTTTTTTCTTTTTAGATTTTTAATAAAATATAGTTAACATACAATATTATATTGTTTCAGCGTGGATGGAACTGGAGGGTATTGTACTGAGTGGAGGTCAGACAGAGAAAGACAAATACAATGTGAATTTGCTTATACATGAAATCTAAAGAACAAAATAAACAAACAAAAGAGAAACAAACTCATAGATACAGCACACAACTTGACAATTGCTAGTGGATGCTTGAACAGTAAAGCCACTGAAAGTGGCTTGGGTGTGCCTGAAAGTTGGGTGGGTTGGGGTCTCCAGGAATCATCCAGGCAGGGCCAATCAATGGTGTTAGCCAGCTTCATGAAGACTTAAATATGGCGGCCACCTGGTTTGCAGGCATGAGTGAAGAGGGCTCAACAAAGAAACAACAACTTCTGCCAGCTTCTCTTTCCAAAAGAAATCTGCCCCTCCATCCCTCACTCTAAAGCCAGACAGTGTAGTTCCTCTCCGCATGTTCCTGACACCTTTAGATAAGGTGACCAGATGTTAACATTGGTAAAGCGGGACACCATTGACCGGGGGGAGGGGGTTCTTGATTAAAAATTGCGTCTATCTCCTGCCGTTCCCTAGCTTGTCGTGCATTCTTTCCAAAAATTGGGACTTTTTTAAAACACCGCAGGACGCAGGACAAATTGTTAAAAATCGGGACTGTCCCGCCAAAAGCGGGACGTCTGGTCACCCTACCTTTCGAGCTGCTGCCCCCCAGCACTGGAGCTGAGTGAGTAAATCTATGCATGGGGCCTTTACAAGCAGCACCTGGGATCACAGTATTTCTTGTCTTACTCAGCCACAATCTCCACTGGTTTTCACAGTCAAAAGTTATGGGGACTTCACTCCCTGTCACTAGAACCTTGGGCTAGGGAGCCTGGTGTGGTGCTGGAACCCCTTGCTTCTCTGGGGGGAGACCTTCACTGCTGATATATCCCGCCCCCCAGTTTTTTATGGCCACAGGTATGTGTGGGACCAGCCCGTCTCTCATCTTTGCTCCTTCTAGCAATCTCGAGGTGGCTTCTTCTGTATGTCCTTACTTGTAGGGTTTCGGTTTAGCTAGACTTCAGGTGATTCTCCATGATGGTGTTCTGTAGTTTAGTTGTAATTTTGATGTGTTTGTGAGAGGAGGTAAGCATAGCATTTACCTACTCTGTCATCTTGACTGGAAATCAGAATGGACATCTTTACTCTGTGGCAACTTCAAACCTATGAACAAGGTATGTCTCTCTAATTATTTAGATTTCTTTGATCAATGTTCTATAGTTTTTAGCATATAAATGCTGTGCATTTTTGTTAGATTAACAACTGAGTATTTTATTTTGTGTGTGATTATAAATAGTATTTTAATTTTAATTTTAGTGTCTGTGTATCCCTTGTCAGTATATAGAAATATTGTTGATTTTTTGGTGTATATGTTTATTCTAAATCCTGTAGTTTTGCAGAAATATTTTATTAGTTTCTGGAAATTTTAAAAAAGGTTTGTTTAGGTTTTTTTACACATCTGCAAATGGGAAATTTCATGTTTTTCCTCCCTGACCTGTATGACTTGTTTTATTTCATTGGCTGTCCCTTCCAGCATTATGCTGAATAAGTGTAGTTAAAATGGACATCTTTGCCTTGCTCTTAATCTTAGGAGAAAAGCATCATGCCTCTTACCATTAAGTATAATATTTACTGTGGGTTTTGGGTAGACATTCCTTATCAATTTAAACATGTTCCCACCCATTTTTATCTTTCTGAAAGTTTTTTTAATTTTTTTTTATCATGAATAGATATGGAATTTTGTCAAATAAATTTTCTATATCATCAATTGATGGAATCATATGATTTTTCTTTAACTTGTTGGCATGGTGGACTTCTTGATGGATTTTTGAATATTGAATCAGCCTTGCATTCCTGGAATGAATTCAACTTGATGATCATGTTGCATACTTCTTTTTATGTATTGCTGAACTTTATTTGCTAATATAAGTATTAAGAATTTTCATATCTATGTTTATGAAGAATATTGGTCTATGTTTTTGTTGTTTCCTTATCTTTTTTTTTCCTTTTTGTATCCATCTAATAGTAGCATCAGCAAATAAATTGGAAAGTGTTCTTCCCTCTTTTATTTTCTGGAAAAGATTATGTAAAATTGGTGTTAATTCTTTAAAAGTTTGGAAGAATTTTCTAGTGAAACTATCTGGACTTAAATATAAATATATATCTCTCTCTATATATCTATATCTATATATCTATATATTTGGAATTTTAAAATAACAAATTCTATTTACTTAATACTTTCAAGGTATACAAATTATCTACTTCATATTCGGTGAGTTGTAGTTACTTGTAGTTTTTGAGGAATTGGTCTTTTACATTTAAATTGCCAAATTTATTACTGTTGAGTTGTTTATAATACCTTCTTATTATCCTTTTGATGTCTGCAAGGTCTGTACTAATGACCCCTCTTTCATTCCTGATATTGGTAATTTATGTCTTCTTTCTTTTTTCTTTGTCAGTCTTGCTAGAAGTTTGTCAATTTTATTGACATTTTTAGAGAACCACCTTTTTATTTAATTAACTTTCTCTATGTTTTTCTGTTTTCAATTGTTAGTTGTATTTTGTGAAAGGATAGAAAAAGGATATCTACCGATATTTTGTTTTTTTGAAAGTGGAAACAGCTGATGAGTGCTTTCTAGTAGGCTTACAGAGAGGCCCTCAGAAGCCCTCCCAGACTCAAGTGCATTTCATTTATCTCTTCAAAAGCAGAGGTTTATTTAAATGCCTCTTCTCACTGGTGTGTGCAAGAGAAGACAGTTTATAGTCTTAGAAATCACTCTGTGTTCTTGTTAATCTTCAACTTTTGTCCTGGTGGAGAATAAATGTATTGTCAAATGTGTATCAGATAATAACTGTAATAAATGAGAAGTTTTGGTGCTAGAGTGGTCAAAGAGGGCTTCATGGAGGAGGTGAGGTTTGAGATGAATTTTGAGGCATTGCTATAGATGGAGCAAGAAAGCGAGGGGTTAAAAAAAAAGGAAGGCGAGGGGTTAGGTGTGCCAATTTGGGATACAAAAGGACAGAGTGAAGTCAGAAAAATGGTTAATGGAACAAACAGTTTGACTTCCTATAGAAAACTAATCAAACTAATATTAACTCCCTTTATGGCGCATACCTGTGCATATGTGTTGTATATATTAGTGACCAGTTTTTTTTTTGTTTGTTTGTTTTTGTTTTTTTGCTGTTAGAGATGAGACT
Organism: Craseonycteris thonglongyai; assembly: GCA_004027555.1. NCBI lineage: Eukaryota > Metazoa > Chordata > Mammalia > Chiroptera > Craseonycteridae > Craseonycteris > Craseonycteris thonglongyai. Next base: position 19,372 of record PVKE010012602.1, read on the forward strand.
GTTCATCTGGCTGGAGGTCTTTTATTCTGAGTGGAGAATGTTCAGGGAATTCAAAACCATACTCCAATTCATAAAGAATCTCGGAGACATGAAAAAGAACTGGTCCACAGTTGGGGCTGAGATAAGGTCACATCTTTTTGATGGACTTGGGGACCTTGGATGAGGCTTAACTACAGAGTAAGAGGAGTATCAGAGTCCGTGGGATTGTAAGGCAGAGAAAGCCAAAGGTTGGAGGGGACACATTCTAAGGTCAGAGTGGGTGTGGTAGGACCACCTGTATCTTCTCTGCCATTCAAGGGTCCAAGCACCCCAGGAAGGAGAAGTTCACATTGCCACAGGTGCCATGGGTCTATGTGGAAACTTCTTGTGCAAACCTTGGCTGTGAGAGGCACAAGGCAAAGCATCACCAGAGGCTGTAGGCAGGGAAAGCTTTGCAGTGCTGCAGCCCTGGTGCATGAACTTCAGACAACAGAGCTGCCAGGAATTCCACCATCCTCACCCCTGTCAAGGCCTCAGGAGGAAATAATTAGGGAGGGAAAGGACTGGATTTTCAGATGTGGTAGGCCTAAGGGATATGACACTGAGGCTTAGAGGGTAAGGGCTCACCATTAGAGTACACATGCTTACCAGCTGGTAAAGACAAACTGGTGACAAGCTGGTAACTTAGGACATTGATACATATTGCCCACATATAAGGCAGTTTATATATGTTATCTTTCTTTTCTTTTCTTTTTTTAAAAATATGAGGTAGGTTTCATTTATTTTTTGATGAATGAAGAGACTAAACTGAACTTGGAGTGGTAAGTGCTTAGTTCAAAATTGTGCATACAGTAAGGGCTCGGGGTGGAATAGATTGGATTCCAGTTTGGCATTGACTTTATTACGGCAGCTCTGCCCAAATTGGAGGTCTAGTACTTAAGACCTGAAACACTACAAGGGTCACCTGTTCAGTCACTTCCACGGTGTCCAGTGTTGGCCTATAATTGGAATGTGGCTGATAGTGATTTATTGGACCACATCAAAACAGCAGTTGGGTCGTTAGGGTGTGGCAGAGGGGAAGCAATCTGCAGGAAGTTTGAAGGAAGTGTTTCCTTTCCCAGAAAGCAGTGCATGGGGTGGTGGGTGTAGCCCTGGCACCCCTTTGTGGGTTGAGCTATTAAATCTATGTTGAATAGTGCTCAGAGCTTTCTGGGGCTATGATTCCTGGGAAGGCCACCTGTAAACAGCTTCTCATAAATAATTGGCTGGATTTCATATTATTTTTAAAATTGATGATGAAACAAATCATAGGTCTGGGAGGAGAGTGAGCCTGGAGTTCTTAAAACTCCCCTTCCTCTGGGGAAGATAAAAGCTGTGGTTCTTTTGTTGTGATGAATGATGGACTGCCCTTGTCTGTCTGCCTGAGTTCTGCTCACTGAATAAATGCTGGTAATTGCTAATTGCTTCAAGAAGAAAACTGACTCATAGCCTGAGAGTGACTTGCATATCAATGTGTCAGGCTCTGGACTGGTTTTCTGTCCAGAGCTAACATGTTCCTGGGGTCTGCAGCCTTGCTCCTTCACCTTCCTGCAGGGTAGGCTGAGTCCAGTGTGACTTTGGCCAAGAGACATCATCCCTGGGCAAATGTGGGTAGTGGGACCACGCTCCTTGTTTCTGGCCACTTTGGTCTGCAGATCTTGTCTTTTGTTTCGTATATAGCGGAGAAGACGAAAAGTATTTGATTACATTTCTACAAGCTACGAAGGTGTTAGGGGCTGATGTCAGTGGCTAACCCCCACTTGCCAGGATCCTTAACTGTCTTCCACTCGGACTGCTTCTCTGAAAGTATGTTCGCCTACCACAGATTCATCGTTATGTTACACCCTGCTGCAGCCATAGCAACACCATTCCTTTCAGTGAGGACAAGGCTAAACTAACAAGGGCATTGCCAGTGCCGTCCCCTCCCCAACACACACACATTAGGGGTTCTTCTTGACTTGCCAGTGGCCAGATCAGAGCACATCAGCTGGAGCAGAGTGAATACACATATGGGACCACTCAAAGAGCCACTGCCATTGACTGCTGTCCTTTTCCACTGCAGTCGTTCAGCTCTTGGTGTATTTTCTGGTTTGTACTTCACTTCTGGTTGAAAGAAACTATAAAGGCAAGAGATGGTAAGGGGAGAACTCAGTGAGTTTGTCAGGCACCAAAGGGGAACCACTTTGAAGTCCCCAAAGGCAGAAACAGAAGGCTGCCCCTGACCTTTTCAATGTAATTTAAAGTACCGTATTTTACTGTGTATAATGCACACTTTGTTTTTTTGGGGGCCCAAATTTGTGAGGGGAAAAAATAAGGATGCCCATTATACATAGGTAGTACTAATTCCGTATCTATATAAATGTTTGGGCCAAAAAAGGTGGGCGCACCCAGCACGTGGGAGCACATTATACATGGCAAAATATGGTACATAGGGACATATCTGATCCTCTTCCCATCTTTTATGCTGGATTCTGATTCTTGCTGCACAAGTCAGAGATCATCAATTCCAGGACATTGAACGTGGCTGTGCCCTTCCCTCCAAACACTTAGGCAGAGCTCCTTATCCCTTCTGTGTGTTCCACCCGGAAGGCATGCCAGTGAAGATGACCTGGGGAACTTTCAAAAAGTCCCAATGATCAGGCCCCACCTCCAGACACTTAACTGATATAATTATCTGAAACAGGGTCCAGACATATCTTTGATTTAAAAATAATCAGATGATTTAAATGAATGATCGGGGTGAGAAGTACTTCTATACAGGGCATTTTAAAATATTAACATTATCAAAAACCAAGTAACAGTCTTTTTTTTTTTACTGTAAGTTTTCTGTATATTGTCTAATTTAACCCTCATGCCAGTTATTAGTGATTTTGTGGAGGTAGAAACAGGCTCAGAGAGTTTAGATGTGTATCTATTTAACTTTAAAATAATTGGTCTTCCACAAGGCGTGCCACAGAAAATATGCATATTCTGAGGTCACAGATATGTTTTTAAATAGCAAATATACTCCTATCTTACCCTTTCTTTTTAACAATATACAAGCTAAGCTGTAATCTTTTTACCATAAGCTCATCTCTAGCTTGATTTTTCTAATCATGGACTTCAATTATTATATATATTTTTGCACATCATCTACATGCTTGGGCAATAGTTTTTGAAAGAAGTAGTATATGTGGAAGTTAGGAGCATAGTTTTGAAATAACTTAATCCCTGGGTTACTGTGCAGAATGTAATCTCTCAGTTCAACTTCCTCATCGGAAAGGGAACACTAGTCACACTGCCTGGCAAGGTTGTTGTGAAGACTAAATGAGATAATAACTGGAAAGCACTCAGTAGAACCACTGTGAATAATTTGCACTTGATGAGTGTCCATAATTTTCTTATTAACATCTTTATTATCATTAAGAGGACTATAAAGGGAGTATCCTTCAAAGCCACTTTACATTCCCAAGTAGTAGGGGAGGGCCTTTGGGGCAGGTGACTACTACTCTGCTTGCCTCCCTCTTTCTCCTTTTCATTGCAAGTAAACAGCTCAAAATCCCTGCAGAGCCCAGCTCCATCCACGTCACTCAGGTAGATCAGGGAAAGCAGCTGCCTGTTTTCCTTGCACCCCCGTGTACTTGAATGTGAGGGCTTTAACTTTTTGTTGTGCCTACATTTCCAAATGTGGCTTGGTCACTCTCTAGTGGGATGTGGACCAGTGGGGAAAGAGGGATCAGGAAGGGGCAGAGGGGCTGAAGGTTTAGGTGGGACGTGAGGTCTCCTAGTCATCGTGGAGACGGAAGTATAAAGTGGGCAGGAGGGATTTCGATGTGTTCAGCTTGCAGAATCCCTTGGCAGTGTCCAGCACCAGTTTCTGCAGTATTCAGCTGAAATTTAATAGCATTGTTCTTCTAGAAGAGTCAGGGGTAGCTGAATATCCAAAATCCCCCTAGGTTTTTTGCTCATTTCTACTTCTCTCCTTCTACCTTAGGCAGAGTCACCTTCATATTAAGTCTTCAGCCTTGAAATGGAGCTCTGATAAAGTCAAGAATGGGAGGGGCTGGGGAATGGTGACGAAGAAACATCAGGACTGCAGCACTGGTGGCGGTTTGGACACAGATAGGATTGTGCATACAACCCCTTTGATACGGATTCTCACTGTTTTATGACAGCCAGGACCCTCAGATTCATTCAGCCGTTTTCATGTGAGATCAACCAGGTCTCTCCAGGCGATGCTGTCTCCGGCTTTCTGGATGGGCAGAGCTGAAGGATGTCTTTATCGGTCCTAAATACTCCAAAGTTCATGGTTCCCCTACCCGCTCTATGCAAACCAAAATAGTGAAAATACTCAATACTGAAAAAAAAAAATAAAGAGAGTCCAGCGAGAAAGTGAGTTTTTCTACTACGATGACATGGTGCTTCTTTACAAAATACTAATATCAAGAATTCTTTCAGTTTATCTATCTTGGTGTTTTTAGTATACCTGCTTTGATTTTCCTCTAAGAAAGTAGATGCCTAGTTTTAGCAGGAAAGCTTCAGCACGGCTGTGTCAGGAAAATTTTGAACGAAGCTGGCACTATTGCCTTCATTCCTTGGAGCCTTTGGGTCTCCCTGCCAAGGCTGAGAAGGCCTAGTGGCCAGGACACGAGGCTCTGGTAGCTCAGAGAGGATGGGCATTGTGGCTGGTCCAATGCTTTCATATGTGGGCCATGAAGACTGTCACTAGGGAGGAGAAAGAATTTGAAAAAGAACTGAAGTTCTCCTTGGATCTGTGCAAGGATGTCTATCAGTATTCCCCAGGACAAGTACACAGATTTATTAAGGAAAGATACCTATTCTCATAAACTTTCCGTTATTTTGGGCTATTTTGCTTTTGCAAAAGACATCTCCAATTAATTGTATTGACACATACAGTGAACAAAGCTCTCTCGAGATGTGGATGATAGATTTGACCCACAGAAATGGTCAAAGGCCCAGTTGGCCACGTGAAAATCCCATAACCCCACAGGAGATGGGTGGGAAATAAAAATGGGCTCTGAGCTCTCTTCTCAATGTGAAATCTAATTTAAGTACCGTAGATAGTTCCTGTTCTCTATTCTTGATAAGTGGGTGAAATACTGTTCCCATTTCTTCTTCTCAAAGAGCAACTTTTTTCTTTGACTTTTATCCTGAAAATGCGTCTGATTTTTTAACTCAGCGGTTCAGGCAGCCCATTTCTGGCTGGGAGCTGTCTGTACTTTTGCAGGACTGCCTAATTGCTCCTGCTATCTGGGTCAGAAGTTGGAGGGAAAGGAGTGTGAGTCATGGCCCAGTGTCTTTTAACAAGTCGCTGTCTAGTGTGTGTGTTTTATTGTACATAGTGTGCCTTATAGCTATATTTCGTCTCTAGCACTTTCAGTGTGGAGTATGTTTCCTGCCTCAGCCTAGGGTGAGAGGATGTGGGAGGGCTGATATAGAGCGGTGGGTGGTGAACTCAGACACAGATTCAGGATCAGAGTCATTGTACCTTCTCTCCTCCTCATCACATCTCAGAGAACTCTGTGTCTTCCAGGCAGACATACACTGATTCAGAGAAGGTAGCGCTTTCTTGCCTCGCAAACCATGGCTTAACTGAATGTTGGCTGTTTTGTTTGCTCTAGCACACGAGGGATCCTTTCCCATACCACCCTCAGCATAAAACAACCTCTCAGCTTTGGGGTTCCAGAAGGAATAACTCGCTTTCTCACTCCTGGGTATAACCCTACTTCCAAGGTGGTAACTGGGAATTTAGGTAGATTAAGAGTTGGGCATGGATGCTGCTTCCTGATGATCATTCAAAAATACAGATCTAATCATCTGACTTCTTTGCTCAAATGTTTCTGATGGCTCCGCCCTGTCCATTGGATAAAGTATATGTTTCTGAAATAACATTCAAGTCCTTTAAAATTTGGCTTCAACCAAACTTAACGCTTCTTCTACCATTCAACTCTCAAACTCTATTGCCCAGCCATAGGCTTGTCCCAGCAGGCAACATTTTTATATTAAGCAAAGTCACCTTTGATTTTTTTTATATAGAAATCAACACGCTGATGCTAACATTTATATGGAAATGTAAAGGGCCAAGAACGGTGAAGTCAAACTTGAGGACAAAAAACTAAGTTGGCAGCCTTATGCTACCAGATAACTAAGACTCGTTGTAAAGTTGTGATAGCAAAACTGTCGATAGACCAATGGAGCAGATTAAACTGAAACAGACCCACACATGTAAAGTTGCCTGAATTATAGCATAAGTATAATGCAATGCAGAGGAGAAAGAGCCTTTTTAATAAATGGGGCTGTTAATTGAATGGCCATATGGAAAAAATGATAAATATTGTACCTACTTTATATCATATATGGAAATAACTCTCAGGTGAATATAGACTGTTAAAGGTAAAAACTTCTAGAAGAAAACATAGGATAAAATCTTCAATTTGTAGACAAAGATGTCTTAGAACATACAAACCACTATCATTGATAAATTAGACTATATTAAAATCTAGAACTTTCATGCATTCAAATATGCCTATACAAAAGTAAAAAATCAAGGCATAGAGTGGGAAAGACACTTTCAATATATATAGCCAATAAAGGACTCATTCATAGAATTTAAAGAATTATAAGTCAATAAAGTGACATATAACCCAATAAAAGTAGGTAAGAAGTTACAAAGTCATTTCACAAAAGAAAATTTCCAAATGCCAATGAGGCTACTGTCAATGTAGAAAAAATCCAAACTTGCAGATAGTTTTCATAACAGTTTTCTTGAACCAAACTGGCAACATTGCTGGGAAGAAAGATCACAAATGCTCCAAAGAATGACATGTTTTCAGTTTCTTTTATACATTTGGAATTACGGAGGGAACTTAAGGAAGATCTCAGGAAGATGGGAGAAAGCAAAGCAGGGATTGCATTGTAGGCTAGGTAACAAGATTATGTGCTCTTGAGGGGGGCTATGCTTCTGAGGGGTCTGATAACAGAGGCATTTCAGAGGTGCACAGAAACAATGGGCAGGGCTTGCTTAAGGCAAAGATAAACCTTTTACTAAAGTTACATGTCTGGGGTGTGACTACTCACTATGAATCGCCCAGTTATGAATTTATAATCAGATTGCCCTGTGAGGTTTTGTTCCATTATAGGACTTGTCAGATTTATAATAGAGTCTCTTTCTCATCCACATTATAAGATGCTCCATATACTTACTATCAGAGAAATGCAAAACAATTCATAATAAGATATCATTATGTAGCAATATGACGGCTGAAATGGCTAAGAACTGAAAATATCCCATATTAGCAAGGATGCGTAGCACTGGAACTTGCTCACCCACTGCTGAAGGAAGGGTATGCTTGTGAAGTCACTTCAGAAAACCATTTGGTATTATTTATCAAGTCTTTCCATACCCAGGTATATACTCAAGAGAAATGCATATATGTATGTGCACCAGAAGATAGGTACATATTAACATTGTTTATGATCGCCTCAGACAGGAAACAAGCCACTGTCCATGAATAGCAGAATGGATGAATAAATTGCAGTTTATTCACACAAAGTATGAAGGCCCTTCAGTGTCATGGGAAGTGATTGGATTTTGTTAGCTAATGGAACACCATTCAGGTCAGAGCTGTACAACAGACAGTTTCACCTGGTAATGATAGGCAGAGAAGATATTTGCATGCATTGGGATTTGAACATGGGTTATTTTTTTCAAAGGAGTCATGTTTATAATTCTTTTTCATCTGTAACATGGTGTTATCCAAAGTTTTTTTGAAGTAGCTGTTTTCTTACAAGTGTTTTTGAGTTGAGTCTACTTCACTCAAAAATTGATACTTAAAATCTTAAACTTTATTCAAGATTTCACTCTTATAAACTCCTTGTTTCTTGTGAAAAATTTAACTGCTTAAGGTATAAAATTTATTTTTAAAAAGTAGACTAGAAGAGCATGTAGGGAAGGTACATTTATTTTTTTAACTCAAGACTTAACAGCAGGGGAGTGTTTTTTTTTTGTTTTTGTTTGTTTTTTCCTTTGTACAGTTGGCTGGCAGTTCTGGATGAAGGAATCATGCTTGTCAAGTTTCAAGGCCAAAAAACCCAAAACAACAAAAATGGAAATAACTTACAAAGAGAAAAGTCCACTCTATTTATTCATTTTGAAGTGCTTATTCTGTATCAAAAATAATCTGTTAGTCTGATTCTTAGGCTTTTTACCCACATTTACCTGGAGAATATTCTTTTTAAACATGCCAGTGATCATATGTGAATGAGAAAGGTGAGAGAAAATCTGGATTTGTATCACTATCAGGTTTTCTTTATTAATTATATATATCATGGTACATAACATGCAAAAACATCACAACACAGCATAAAATGCTTATGTATTCTGATACAAGAGTAATACAATGTAAAGTTTATACTTTTACATACACTTATCTTAAAGAGTCAAATAGAAGTAATGTAAAAATAATTTAGCAATATGCTCACTGTTTGATGTATGAGTCCATATTTTTATCTGCACATGAGACCATTGTGATTTGGTAGGTTATTCTTTTGAAAGCTACAGATGATTATACAAACCTACCTGAAAATGTGCATAACAGGTGAAATGACAGCTTAGTCTTTACTGCGAGTGAAAATACTCTTCAATAGTAAATAAATAAATAAATAAATAAATATGATGGGACTAATACACTAATTAAAACTAAAAAAACAAAAAACTAAAGCAAAATTACCAGACCATCAAAATGAAAAGAATGTTTTATATTTTTAAATCTTCTCTTTGTGTGTTACTACAACCATCAATATATTCATTTGTTTCTATTTTCCCGGCGGGGACACATAGGTGAATTACTGTACAGATAACCAGGCAAATTTGTGGTAAAGGCAGATGTGGAAGAAGACCCACAAATAAACACAGGAAGCGTGTCGTGCTCATTGTTAAATCTATGGGTTTTATGCTATGTTTTGAAAGCTGTGGTTATGTTTTCATTTCATTGAATACAAAATCTGGAAAATGTGAACTATTTTAGACTTTCTTTTTATGTGACTGATTGGCATTTCTATATGCTCTTTAGATATTTGACTGCTGCAAAGAGGCTGAATCCATATGCTGAGCAGAAGGTCTTTATCTTTCCTTTCACTCCCAACACTTTCAAGAAAAGTGTTCCATTCCTTTCTTCTCTCAGACCCCTGAATGGGAGCCATTAGAATGATATCAACGGGTAGAGAGTTGATTGCTTAAGTTAGGTTTGACTTCAAATTATAAAAAAAAGAAAGTAACAATTCTGCTGCCATTTCCATCGCTGGTGAAAAATAGTAGTTTGTGGGCAGGTATCAGTTTAAAAATATTTGAACTAAGTCAACCACAGAGAATCTCATTTAATGAAACATATTCTTTATAATATTTTATAATATTTTAATTTTTCTCATGGAAACATTTTTTAAAAAAGATTTATTTTATTTTTTGACAGACTCAGAGAGAGAGAGAGAGAGAGAGAGAGAGAGAGAGAGAGAGACAGAGAGACAGAGAGAGAGAGAGAGGAAGGGGAGGGCCCAGAGCAGTCTCCATAGTTGTACATCATCAGTTTTCAACATGATTTCGTTTCACACAGGTGGGTGGGGGCCTCACAGGGCAGGAACTGGGCTGGGGGCCTCCCACATGGGAGGCATGGCCCCCTCAACCCAGGGTCCGAACCAGGAGCTGAGAACCAAACCGGGGGGCTTCTCGCATGGGACGTACACCTCAGTTCAGCATATGGTTCCACATGGGCCAGAGCCGGGATTTCATCCTCAGTCCCTGGGGCTTCAAAGCAAGCGCTTAACTGCTTAACCCGCTGAGTGAACCCGGCTTCCCCTGGGTATTTGTTTTTTTAAACTAAGTGTTTCAGTTACCTGAATTTAAATGTAATTAAATATAGATAGCACATTTTCTCCTTTCTAATGGAATTTATCTTTGGAAAGCAAAAATATGTCATTACTGTTACAAAAATTTAATGCAAGTGATGGGGCACCTAATGTTTGAATTCAGACTTTAAAGACACTTATCTATTTGCTACATTTGATAGAGCAGATTTTTCCATTTCTTTTAAAGCTCCATTTGCAAATTTGGTTTCTGTTTAACGTAAAAAATTGAGAACAACATGATCACTTGCCATATTAAGTTTCCATAACTATGAAGAAGATTAAAGGTCAGAAAACATATTGCCAAAGGAACCTGGAATTTCTTCTTTGATTAGCCACAAATTAATGGGAATTTACATACCAAATATATAAGTAGGTAAGTTTACATTGGTATATATATATTCCCTTTATATAGAGAATATAATGGGAACATATATATCAGTATTTTAAACTTAATTCTCATTAAGTTAGTGGGAATTTATATTCTGATAGTCATAAAGCAGAAATTTTTATGATGGGAAGATGAAATTATTAATTGTAGCATTGAATTTTATGGATTCAGGATTTATGGTCAAACATTTCAGTGAAATTTATGTTTTGAGTGGTGATTGTAACATAATTTAAAATTCAAATTAAGATTTAAAAGAGAAGAGATAGCTGAAAGCATTCTCTAATTTTTATCTTAAATTTATTTCCAAAGTGTAAATGTAAATAATGAGTGTGTAAGTAATTTATTGATTGTGGACTTTCAAATAAGGAGCTAAGACCTTGATAAATTTTATTTCATTGATTACTTTATATTTTGATCACAATTACCATGCAAGTTCCAAAGTTCCATTTTGCTGTGTGTGTGTGTTTGTGATAATTATTTTAAAATATATTATGTAATGCAAGACACCTGAATGCTAACAGATACTTCAACCAAACCAACCATTTTAAAAATCACAGGGTCCCCTGATCCTTAGGAGGCTGCAGAGCTATTTTCACCAATCTGGGATGTCATATGTTTAGCAGGGCACAAACTAAATACATATGTTTGAGAATACATGCAGAACTTTTTATCAAATAAATGTAGATTCTCTGTTGATAAATAAAATGCACATCTGAAAGTATTATTGACACTTTAGTTTTTCTATCATGGATTTTCTCAAACAGTGGGCACTCAAAGACAAATGATATTTGTAGGATGGAGTGTCTAATCTTATATAATGTTGACATGACCTTCTTAAACTTTAAAATATTAAAACATACAGATATATATAGGTCAAAACTCTTCTCTTTTAATATGATAGAGTCAAATTGACTTATGTTTATAGATCCAACATAACATTAATTTTCTATTTTTACAAAGATATCCATGTACTATGTAGAAACAGTGTTAGAGTGAACACATTGAGTTTCTTAATTTTTGTCACAAACAGCATGGCTGTTTGTGGCAGTTAGCATTTACCGGATTCCCCTCTCCTCTCCCACAGCTCTGCATGAAGTACAAGATAGCCTTGATCTTCCTGGTGGCTTTAATTGCTTAGTTTCCAGATGTAGCTAAGTGAGAAACCAGCCAGAGAACAACCAGTGTGATCACTTCAGCGGTCTTCAGAATCAATCAGAAACTAACCAAATTGATTTCCCAAGTTCCTACTGGAAGCTTCAGCCTTGTCATGAGACAATGAGACTTTAAAAGAGATATTCATAATTTTTCACGTGTCTATCCATGCATGCGGGCCAACATACTCCAGGTGTGAGTAAATTCAATGGACTGTCCCACTTCTCAGATTTCACTGCAATTTTGCTGCAGTGAACTACACTTAAAATGAATTAATCTTCAACCGTTATTAGGAATTGTATTGTGCTATTTGGTTTATGAATTTGGTTATGATAAGACACAGTTCATTCTTAGTGAAAGAAGGATTTCACAATAAAAGTGAAAAGGGGACTCATGTAATCAGGATTATTTCTAACCCCTAAATGGATGGAGTTTATTACAGACAAACATCACTGGGTGGTGCTCATGTAAGCACAAGTTTTTCTTATTGTCGTCCAACACCCCCCCCCCCCCCCCGCCACAAATGCTTGGAGAAGTTATATGATTGATTCACAGCCAGCAAAGGATTCTGAGAACAGATTCTATTATTTACGATATCGATTTTATAAATCCTGAAAATAACCTCATATTATTTGAACTTAATTTATATAGATGATGTAGCTTGCATGGAAAGTCCCCAGCTGAGTAGGAGACCCATTGGTTTTCTCCATTCCCTTGAGAGATAAGAGCCGTGAATTTCCATAAAGCAAATGAGTTTTGAGTTAATACAGCAGTGATCAGTAGCAGCTTCCCACTGAGTCAGAGCTCTGGGTGAGCCTGGGGGTAGATGGGAACAAACTGTCTCACAGCCAGGAATAGTAGCAGGAAGGCTTTGTTATTTGTCTGTTTCCTGAAGGGACCCCTGCAGAGGCAGGCAAAGGGATAGGAATGAAGCTTATCACCTGCAGAGAGTCAGGAGAACAAGACAAGGCTGATGGGCTTCTTGGACTAGTCAGGATATTGGAGATGGAATTCTGACTGATTTCTAAAGTCAGAATGATAGAGAAGAGAGACTTTATTTGGTGAAATGGGGAATGTAGGTGGCCTACCATGATGTCAAGCCATGAGCAAAGCTGTCTCCATTTTTTACTTTATTGAAGTAATGATGACAACCTCCTATACTGATCATTAAAGAAGGAAATTTATTCTGTAGGGAAAATAGAAGAGCATGTATCTGTGATGATAAACTTTCCAGGGAGAAGGGAAAACTCTTGAGCAGCAACCACAAAAACCCTCAACCAACCAACTAACCACCAACACAGAAAAACTTCAAAAAGTAGGCAAATAACAAACAGGCATTCTGAAACTCCTGACTATTTTATCCAATTTTCTTTATAAATGGGAACTCTTCTCTTTTGGAAGTCTCTGGTAATCAGATTCCTTACATTGAATAATGTCCACTGATTTCAAATCATGTCTTGACTATGCGAAGAGACGAGTCCTATGTATTACTCTGCTAGGAAGGCTGTAGAATTTAATACATCTCAGTGTTGTACTGTATAATGGAAACTTCATGAAAATTGTATTTTTCTTATTTGGGGAAAGTAAGAACTCTAATATTTCACCCCCAAAACAGTGGAATGTTCATAGGTTTACCTCTGATACAAGATCCTTTGAAGGCTTTATGAAGACTGTATACTTATAACTGGTTATATCTATGGATGTCAAATCTACCCAAGTCCTTGTAGACTAGAAGAGGCACCAGCTGACCTGTAGGCTTGGTTGTTTTGGTGTCATGGCTCTGTGGGTGGTGACATTATGAAATGTGAAAAGTATCTCTACAAATCACAAGTCCATCTCTGAGGGAACCTGAGAAGGGAGAGCCTATGAGATGTATAAATTTTGCCAGTATTGTGCAATATGGAGGAACTTCTGCCCTTCTTGAAATGGGAAAAACAGATTCATTATCTTCATCCTCCACTGTGGATGGTGTAATTACAATCATCAAGTCACACAAATGTAATTTCTCCTCCCTTTTCTCTAGTATTTGTTAATTAAAACACTTTTACTGTGCTTAAATTTATGAAGTTATCGCACTTGGTTTATTGGGTGTGACCATGTTCAGTTTTATGCAGACTCTTGGGAGAATAGTTCTCTCTTTTATTCTCTCCTTGTCTCTTATATCTCCCTCTGTTTGTATCACTTCTCCTGTCATTTCTATTTGGTATTTTGTAATCCTAAAGATTTAAGTTCTTTTAAAAATCAAATTTCAAGAAGAAGAAAGAAGTTGTTTAAAACCACTGTTACCTGGAAGATGTTTTTGTTACCTGGAAGATGTTTCAACATTCTTATTGCAGTGCATGTAACAATAGAAGGATAAATTTTCTTCACTGTCTTCAAGAAAACCTTGGTATTCCTTTTGTGGAAGCTACAACACATATTTTTCTTTGTAAATAGTGCATATATTGCTAAGAATGTGACACTATTGTTGAAACTTAAGCAATAAGCCTGTTCTCAATTGCACAGGTTTAGATGTCATGCACATGAGTGTGGGGCAAGGAACGACCTGTATTTGGTTCCCAAGATAGCTCTAGAGGACAACAAATCATTGAGTAACCACTGAGATACACAGAGGCAAATCTAGTTATTGCAGAAACGGTCAGCTTCCCTCCTCAGGAAATATGCTTAATCTTACTATTCTTTCAAAACCTAAACTGAAGACACAGCATCTAAAAAATGTAAACATATCTATGCTTATGTTAAAAAATTTGAACCTGTTAGGGTTAATATCAGTCCATTTTTATATGAACATAGGGCTGTTTTGTATTGTTTTCATAACTACAGAGCTGCAAATCCGTCCATCGTAGCTACTTGCATTCAACTATGGCTTCAGTAGATTCTTTCTGATCTGATAGATTCTTTAGAGACTTTGCAACTTTGAATAGATTGAATATATTTGAGTACCTGCTCTGTAAAACATCTGAGCATGTTTTCAAGATAACCTCTGTATATGAAGGGCAATAATGCCAACTAATTTCTCCAAGGACAGTGAAGTATGATGCTAAAAAATAATGCAAATGGTAGAAAAATAAAAATGAGTATGCTTTTGCATTCCTTCCTTACCCCATATTGATTCTGCTTGAGTCATAACTCACTTTTCCCAAAGAAATAGTAAAATGTTTGCATTGTCTCAAACCTAATATTACTCTCTGGGAACATTTTAAACTATTGCCATAGAGTTTTATTTTGTCTCTTTTGGATATGAATTGATCAAAGATGTTTAAGCTTTTGGAGGCTGAAAGAGAAGAAAGAGCTCATCTCTTTGAGATCACAGGGCTATTCTTTCTAGGTATAGGGTCTAGGGCATTGCTAAGCATTGGTTTACAAGTGGGTTATGAAATGCAAACTTGACCTCTTAAGGCAATGGTAACTCTCCCAATTTCTCCTATAACTTCATCAAGTTTAAGTGCAATTTCAAGCGTAGATTTTTTTTGGAAAGATTTATTTTTATTGTTTTTGACAGAGAGAGAGAGAGAGAGATGCAGAGACAGAGACAGAGAGAAGGGGGAGGGCCCAAAACAGCCTCCATAGTTGCACATCATTGGTTTTTCCATATAGGTTTGGCATGGGGCTGCACAGGGCAGGAACTGGGCTGGGGTCTCACCCCGGTCAGAACTGAACTGGGGGCACTCCCCAGTTTAGCATATGGGTCTGCACAGGCCGGGGCTGGGATTCGATCCTTGTTCCCTGGGGCTGCAAAGTGAATGCCTAACCCACTGAGCCATCCTGGCTTCCCCTCAAGCATGGATTTTAATGGAGTTCTTACTACAGGCTTGTGGGGAATGCGAAGTGAGTTGAAAAGTATATCATTAAATTTGTGTTAAATGTGTGATGGGAAGAATTCCAGAAAGTTAATCTTTCTCTGAATATGTGTCCAGGGTCTAGAATCATCTTTGTATATATTTAAGTCAGTAGATGATAACAAAGTTGATATACTTAATGATTTCTGAGTTCTTAAACTTCCTTTAAAATGAATATGTAGCTTAGCTGTTAAATATTATTTGAAAAGCACCTTGTTGTTATAGGCTGCACTTTCAACCTATCCTCAGCACATTTTTCATATTCCTAAAATCTCAATGTCAATAGTCCTTATGTTTATAACATGAGTGTCTAGGACACAATCATATTGGTTAAATTAAGTTGAACTTGACCCATCTGCTGCTTCCTTTAAGAAATGCTATGATATCTCATGACAAGCACTTGAATATTTGCCACACACTTGAGCACACTATTTGGTTTTGCTTAATTATTAAACAGTTAGTAAAGTATCGAATTCCTTGAAGATTTAGTATTTTGATTTAAGTGGAAAGTGACTGTGGGTTGTAATTTTCCTAATTAAGTTCAACTGGCTCTTGGATGGATGCCCTGAAGTTAGGCCCTTTAATTGACTTGTCCCAGTGGTCTTAAATATTATCTGAATGCCATATTCTGTGACTATGGATCCTGAGGCATCTCACACAGGAAGAATACAATGGTTAGTTAGGCCAAGGTATTACTTAAAATCGATGTTTGTTCCCCTCCCTTCTTCTAACCCAAGCAATATGGCCTGTGAGAAAATAGTTATGTTGAAAATCCGGGCAGGAATCTTGGTGCTTCTACAATGGCAGTAAGGATTCTTCAAGACACCCATTTTCTTGTTGGTGGATAGTTCTATTAATAGAAGGTGATAGTGTTTCTGCCTATCTATGCACAACCCCAGCAGGGGAGTGTGTGGCCAACAGAGAAGCAGAGAAGGTGAGACTACCATGTCCTATGCTTAATTTGCTTTTGACTCAGACTCTCCGGAGTTTGGAAAACCCTACAAGGTAGTAGCAGCTTTTGCAGTGTTGACAACTAAAGCCAGAAGAATCGCTCATGGGCCACCTCATCTTGGTGATGCCAATAGACAGAGACTATGTCTATATAAACCAATTACCTTTATTATAGGAGAGATGCAGCACACATATCTTACCATTTTCACATATTTTGAATGAAATATTTAATCCCAACATTATGAAAAGGATCTTGTTTTAGCTTTTGAACATACAAACATACTTGACTTAAGTAAGGATTTTGAATGCTTTGGGAGCTTCGTGATAAATGTGGGCAGAGAGAACCTTTTCTTAGAGCCTCAGTTTTGTTTCTCTGCTCAGTATCTGTGCTTCTGAATTTCAACTTTTGCTTGGATCCCGAGACAAAAAGTACATGCTGTGAAAACGCTGGAAGTAGGATTTTGTTAGCATTTTTTAAGGTAATATTAAATAATCTAAGAGTGCCTTTTCAATAATGAAATCTGCAAGTGAATGGATGTCAGTTACAGCAACACATGTCGTATTATCTAAGGAAATGAGTATTCTTTTACCATCTCAAAGCTATTTTTTAGAAGAGTTTATTTTGCAACTGCCAACTGTCTATTGCAATGCTGAGGAGTGTTTCCGAGGGCCAAATGAAGAATCTGCTTCTTTTGATGGCACTGGTGGAATGCCAGTCTGTCACAGGAGTTTCTGCTTGAGGTCTTCCTGCTTTCTCATGGAAGGAGGTCCCTGTCAGTGTTTTGTGCCAAGGGGGATCAGCGAGGTGGTTCCCAGTGACAATTCACCAACTTTCTCTCTGTTGCTGTCTCTTTGTCTCTGTCTCTCTTTCTCTTTCTCTCTTGACACTGATAGTTTTTCATCTATAGTTTTCACTACAAATAAGGAGCATTTGCGACATGGTAGGCCAAGATTTTTATATACATTATCTCATTTGGTCATGACTACAGACCGGTAAGGTTGTTATTATTGTTCCTAATTTGAAGAGATGACTGATGCTAAAAGAGTTTAAATACGTTATTCAAAACCACAAAGCCAAACAAACCAGCAAACAAATAACCCTCAAAAAACCAATAAAACAAAACAAAGCAAAATATGTACACAGACATAGATCCTGATGCCCTTGAAGTTCAAACTTTTAGCTTCTTCACTAAAATTTTATTTGACATTGTCACATTGTTACTGTGGATTCAGACTATGACAACAGAAGGTTTAAAATGAGAGCATGATCAAGTACCAAGGGGGCATTGACAGTAGATTCCAGGTGACTCTCTTGTGCCGCAGCTGAATCTCATCTGCCCTCTTCTTTCCTATCTAATGATTAGCAGGGAAAGAAGGATGCAGTAGCAAAATAACAGTGAAGGTCAAGACTCAAGAAGCAAACACTGCCTTCTTGGGATTAGAATATCCACAGAAAGGAATTACGTGGAGAAGCAGAACTAGTCCTTCACATCTAGAGTCTGCCTTACTGGGCTGCAAGAGAGCCTGTCCGTGAGGACGAGGCTGAAATAAGGAAGAACGAAGCAGAACATTGCATTTTCTTTATCTTGAGATTTCATATAAAAGGTTAGCTCACCTGACTAAGTCTGGGCTGCTACTTCTCTATTTGCAATGGAATTGCAAGGCAGTTCTGGCAAATTTATGATAAAAATGGTTTTGATAAAAGCAGTTTTAATAAAGCGATACATATGGAAAACACACTCACTCATTATTTTCTTTAGAATATCTTAACTGAGAGCCACCATTAGGCCAAAATAATGATGTTGAGAAACAGCTAGCTGTAGGAGCAGAAAGCAGCACTACGCATCCCTTGAGAGAACTTGTTATTAGAACTTGTTACAAACAAGATTTTCCTCCCCAGTGACTTAGGTGCAAATGTTTCATTTTCCCTTTCTGTGTTTCATTGGAATTATCCTTTTTACTTGTGGAAGCTCTAGTAATGTATATATATGCATTTATTGAACATTCTAAATCCCTTTAAGGTCCTGGTTTTAATTACTTTGATCAAAAAAAGCAAAAAAATAAAAATAAAAAAATAAATAAATAAATTAAAAATAGCCAATATCCATTCTGGGACATACTATTTAAAACCTGGGGGAAGCCGGGATGGCTCAGTGGGTTGAGCACTCACTTTGCAGCCCCAGGGACCGAGGATCGAATCCCGGCCCCAGCCCGTGTGGACCCATATGCTGAACTGGGGAGTGCCCCCAGTTCAGTTCTTACTGGGGCAAGACCCTGGCCCAGTTCCTGCCCTGTGCAGCCTCACTCCCACCTGTGGAATGAAACTATGTGGAAAAACAAATGATGTGCAACTATGAAGACTGTTCTGGGCCCTCCCCCTTCTCTCTGTCTCTGTATCTCTCTCT
>PVKE010012603.1:0-38016 GCA_004027555.1 Craseonycteris thonglongyai
TTTGTGGAAGCCTCTCCCGCGCCCTATAACCCGGAGGAGTTAGGTAAGTCTGCCCCCTCGCCTTTCTTTAATATGCTTTTATTTATTTATTTTTATTTTTGACAGAGAGAGAGACAGAGAGGCAGAGAGAGAACTGAACTGGGGGAGCTCCCAGCTCAGCACATGGTTCCGCACGGGCCGGGGCCGGGATTCGATCCTCGGTCCCCGGCGCTGCAAAGTGAGCGCTTAACCCACTGAGCCATCCCGGCTTCCCCGTCCCCCTCGCCTTTCTCCACTTGCGCTTGAACACCGCGAGTTTGGGGGTCGCCACGGCGAAAGCAGCCAGAGGGCCCGGGGGGAGAGCCAGGGGTCACTGCACGTTTCCTTGCAGGCGAGAACTGGCTTTTTCTCGGCGCGTGTGCCCGGGGGGGGGGGGGGGGGGGGGGGGGGGGGGGGGGGGGGGGGGGGGGGGGGGGGGGGGGCGTCAGGTGTGCAGGGAGTGAGGAGCGGGGCCGGGTAGCCAGGTCAGCGATACTTCTCCCAGGAGCGCGCGGCCCAGCGAACTTGCCAACCTGGGGCCTCCGAGCACATTCAGGCTCCTCCTGCCTGGACGGGCCTGGGCCTGGTTCTGGCTGGCCAAGCGCCTTGCACGAGGACATCGTAGGGGCAGCCTGGACCTGAATTTAATGACGTCGAGAACCGTTTCAGTCCTTACATGCCAGGGCCTGGAAGCGGCATGCCGTCTTCCTTCCTGTTCCTCGTGTCGCCTGTAGGTGTCCGGGAATCGGGCATCCGTGCTCCTCCGGGCCCGTCCTTTTAAGTGGGGATTGTGGTCGGTTAACCGCAGACACTTGTCAAAGACAGACTTCCTTATGCAAAGAGAAGGAAATTTGCATCGTCAGGATCCCTCTAAGCATTTCTGCAACCCAGTCTTATTTGGTGGCTTAGTCATTGGGTTCTTTTTTTTTTTTTTTTGTCTTTGTCTTTTGATTTATTTTTCTCTCTCTCTCTTTTTTTTTCTCACTCTATTTAGTTTAGCTGCAAACAGTCTGGGCTGTCAAGTGTGTCACCTGCTATTCTCCTATCACCAGCTTAAAAATCTTGCCTTCCTACCATGAATGGCAGCTGTTTAAAATTTTTTATCCATGGTATCCTTCTCAGCCTTGGGTACTTGGTTTCTACTCAGCCTCTCGTCCTGGGGTGTACAAGGGCTGTCCAGAAAGTATCCAGCCATGTACTATGAAGAACAGAAGCGTTTATGGCTGGATTTTTTTCTGGACAGCCCTCATATGTCCTCATCAAGTCCCATACCACCTGAAGTAAAATTCCACCTCAGCAACAACTTTCATTCGTTTCTAGGAGCCAGGCACCCAAAATAGGTCTGGATCAAGGAGGACATGCTGAGGCAGGAAGGAGTACCTTGTTTTATGCAGAAGATGAGTTTCTGGCAAGTCGTGAGGCATTCTCAGCTCTGTAAATGGAATAAAAAGTTAAAGGCATGAGCAAAACTAGCTCTCGAAGGCACACTGGTGAATCCTTTTGTGAAATGAAAGTCACGTCTACCCCATAGCTTTGCATGAAGTGAGTTATTAAGAGGGCAAATCCTTGGTGATCTAGATGGTCCATGTGTGTATAATTGGGTATTAATGACACCACATTGGCACTCCATGGTGTGACAGACGCACTTTGGTGCTCTTAAATTATAGATAAGCGTAAGCACTGGCAGGATGAGCATTTCTTGCTCTGAGAAACCGCCTGTCTAATACTAAATGGTTTGCATTCAGAGAATGATTTATGTACCAGAAGGGCCCAGGTGTTTGACCCTCTTCCATTCCCGTCTCTCTCTCTCTCTCTCTCTGGGGCTAACAGACAGGAGCGCCCAGTTGTGGCACTTGACAAATACAGGGAGCCCTTTGAACAAGTGGGAGAGATTAAGAAAACAGCCTTTGTTCTCTTCTGCTCCCCTGGGTGAAAAGCCCAGTTTCTCATGTGGAGATGAGAAAGTTGTAGGAGCCAGGGGCCCCTGGGCTTCCAAGGTGATAGCGAATAAAGAATACAAGCCTGAGAATCCGGGATTAGGGGTCTAGCCCTCACTCTGCCCCACCATCCTTAGTAGATATGTTAACTAGCCTGTTTTCTCATCATCAGAAAGCTAGGGTTGTGCCAGGGGACCTCTAAGGTGTCCAGTTCTAGCCTCCTGAGATGCTATGAGGGGTGAGAAGCCCAAGGAGAGCCATAGCTATTGGGTATTTCTTATCTCTATTCCAGTGCCATGGTGTGGGGGTGATATCTCCAAAGGGTCACTCTCTCAGAACAGCTCACTGGATGACACCACATTGTTTCCATGCTATTCAGGTCAAGGAGGGAACTGGCATTTTTCCCTTGGAAAGAATCATGATAGATTTTGATGCTTTTCTTAGACACAGTTTCACCTCCCTAGCTAGAATATAAGGGTAGGGGTGGAGGGAAGTCATAAACTTAGTTTGGAGTCTATCACTGCACTTGCTTGTGACCTCGGCAGGTGACGAAAGTGCTTGAGCCTCTGTCATCTCATCAACCTACTCGGAGACCTTGCGTGGATATTGTGGTGGTACATGCACTTAGCACCATGCCTTGTTTGTGCAGTTATTCAGGAAGCGCTTGTCACTATTATTTTTATTGTTATTATTTATCTGAAGGACATTTATTTCTCATGCATGAAGGATGGAACAGCTCTTATCAATTGTCCCACCTAGCAACCCAAACCATCTTTATTTCTACAAATTTATTTACAACAGATCTAGTCTCTGGAAATAGATGCTCAGGTCTGATAGTCAGGTCAGTTGAATTATTTAGTGATTTGTCCCTGGAGCAACATATAGACTGGTTTTCCATCTGAGGTCTCTGGTGACCCACTGCTTTCTTGTGGTGTGGTCGGTAGTGTGTTTTTACCTCCACATTTTCATGTCAGTCTCCAAATAAACTACAGATGGTTGCTTGGGGACTTTATGCTCAGTGTTGCAGCAAGATCACGTTGTGAAATTAAGTTGCCAAAAAAAGGGGGTTTTCAAAGGCAATAGCCAAAGGAGTGTATCACTGGATGAATGCTGCGTTGAAGGCTGCCCGTGACAGGGAGTCCAGAAATGCACTCTGTCCTGTGGTGATACCATTTTCTAAGGAGACAAAGCCCACACTTCTCCATCGCCTTCTGTGGGCTCATCCGCAGGGCAATGTGACGGCCATCCGAGGAGCCAAGAGAGAATGCACGGAGACTTAGAAGGAGCCCAGGTGTGGCCATGTCTGCCCCTAATAGCCTCGATCGACCCCCTACTACCTAGAGCAGGCCTGGGCGGACGCTTCCAGGGCAAGGGCTACTTCTAATTTTCTCCAAGGGTCACCGTCCACTAGCAATTTATTTTCACTTGCTCAAGTACACACAGCTGCCTCAGCTGTGAAGCGCTGATTCTCGCCTCTACTAGCTGTCTGTGTGCGTGTGAAAAATGAGTTTCTTTCACATTTAGCTGCCTAGCTTCCAGGCCCTGGTGTAATGTGGAGTCCACTACAATACTTTTTTATTTTCTTTTTATTTTTTTAAGAGCCTTATTTTATTGTTTGAGGGGAGAGAGAGAGAGAGAAGGAGGGCCCGGAGCAGTCTCCATAGTTGTACATCATCAGTTTTTGACATGGTTTCATTCCACACAGGTGGACGGGGGCTGCACAGGGCCGGAATTAGGCGGGGGGCTTCCCGCAGGGGAGGCATGCCCCCTTGGGCCAAGGGTCAAATTGGGGGCCTCCCACATGGGAAGCACACCCCAGTTCAGCATATGGGTCTGTACGGGCTTGGTCCCCAGGACTACAAAGTGAGCACTTAAGCTGCTGAGCTATCCGGTTTCCCCTAGCAATCTTTTAAACAAGTTATAGGGAGCATGTCTTAGAGTTTAAGAGCACAGACTGAGAGTCATACTCTGTGGGTCTGAATTTTGATCCACCTCTTCTTTGCTTTATGACCTTGGGCAAGTCACTTAAACCGTGTCTGATCTGTAAAAGCATGTGCCAACTATTTTCTGATACTCTTCCAGACCGGCTCAGCTCCCTGCCCCACTCTGCGTTCTGCCCTAGGAAACTCACTTTGGGGAATGTGTCCTCTGGCTTTCCGTTGGGTTTGGCCAGTAAAGGCACTGGCAGGAGATGGGAGGGTGGAAAGAAAGGTGTTTCTATACTCACTCCCTTCCAAGGCCGTGGCCCAAGGTGGCTGTATTACTCAGGCCACAGACCCTCCCGAGTTGTCTGTCCACTCTTACAGCATCAGAACTTGCTGGATTCTGGAGCCTCCCCTCCTGACTGGGGCAGTAGCATGTCCCCAGTGTGGCTAGCCCCAGGGCCTTCCTCATCCCTTGTTTTTCCCGGTAACCCTGCCTGTCACACCTTTGTGAGCAGTCCCTTCATCAAGCACTCTTTTTGAGCATACCATCCATTTCCTGATAGGGCCGTGACTAATACGATGGTACTAGTACCAGCTAGTGGTCGTGAGGAGTAAATGCATTTTAGGAGGGGTGATCAAATACAGTAACCATCATTCAATGTTTACTATGTTTTTGTGTTCCTAGACAAGTGCTCTGATACCTTCTGAGGGGTTAAATGTTTGATATGTGAGTTAAAGAAGATAGCCATTCATCTCCTCTTCCTCACCTGGTGTTGGGAGGATGTGTCAAGGTTCAAGACTCATGAACCAGTTTGTTCTAAGTAAAATGGGTCTTGCATCCGAAGTTTCTTTCCTCCCCTTGCATGGAAATGAATAAGGAGCGAGGGCCTAGACTTCACATTTGCCCACTCAGTGCTGGGCACTTTACATGTATAAACAGCCTACCCAATTGGCATTTCAATCATGTCACCCACATTGGAACCCCCGACTATATTGATTTTTGAGGGTGCACCACCCCATATTACTAAGAAATCAAATCTTTCTTTAAAACTACCCTCCAATTCTATAGCCAAGGATTCTCAGGGGTGGCCATTTGCAACCACAGTCAGTTCTGGCTCTTCTAGCCTTTGCAAGGGGAGCTGGGACGAGCACACATACACCTCCCTGAGGCCAGTGGACACCGTGATGGTGCTCCAGGTCCTCTTTCCTCCCCAAACCAGGGACCACACACTGCCGACCGTTGTTGCTGTTAGTCCAGCTCACACCAGAACCTGGAGGCTCAGTGTTCGCTTGCTGGCATTTGGATTGTAACACACTGACATCCAGTGTCTTACCCTCTGCTGGCCGCAGTGACTGAGACAACCCCTCCCCCGCACTCTCTTTCAGCCTCAGGGTGGACCCAGGTCCTTCTAATTACTACCCTAGCCTAGCCCCACCAAGGCTCTGGGATCAGGCAGGCTACCTGCCCGACTCTGAGCCAGTCTCCAGACAACCAGGGCCATGCCCCCCACCCTGCGGCCTCCCCAGACCTCTCCAACCTCAGAAGCCCTGTCTTTCCTGCCTTCCTCCTCCCCAGCCCTGGACATAGCTTCCAAGAGGGAAGGAGTTTTCACACCAGTTTAAATTTTTCTCACGATGATTGACAGTGGAAAATTCAATGGCCTTCACAGGAAACCTCACCCTATGGCAGGGGTGTGGTCGGATCCCCTGGCTGCAGGAACACAATCACAGAATAGTTCACCATTGTTACAATTCCCTAAATCTGGGCTGCTCAGTCTCTTCCAATATTGATCTGGTTGGGTATATCGGCTCATTTCATCCTCAGAACAGCTCAGTGAAGCAGAAGAAATTACTTTCACTTTATGGAGGAACAAACAGGCTCAGAGAGGTGAAATTCTCTGTCCAGAGTCACACAGCCAGTTAGAGGCAAAGCTTAGATTCAAAACCTAATCTCTGCGTCCAGAGCCAATCTCAGTTTCCTGGGAAGAATAGACAAGTTATCCTCCTCCCAGGGAGATTTGGTTGTGGATTGCGTAAAATAACACGTGAAAGTAAGTAGCATAGCATTTTGGCTGTTCAGTACAGAGTTGTTGAATAAATTCACGAATGATAGGTACTCATAGCCATTTATACTTAAAAAAAATTTTTTTATTAGACCCTCACATAGTAATCAATATGCTCCAAAGGAATTTTCTGTAATGGGATCAGAGGCAAGAACCAAAAAAACTCCTAGCTTCTTCCTGCATTCGCTTCCTGCCCTCTTACAGTAGAGAGTCCCTGGGGACAGTAAACCTCTATGGTTTCCTGATGGCACAGATGCCATTTCTACAGGAAACTTAAACCTTTGCAGCAGCGTAATTTGGGGGCAGGCCAGTGGACACCTGGAGAGAGAGCTCAAAGCCTAGCTTAGGACAGGTAGACTCAGGCTCAAGTGTATAATTCATCCACAAATATTTGTTTGCAAAGTGATACTATGGCTTGCCCAGGAGGCAAAGCTTTATTTCAGAGAAAGAATGGAATTGGGAGAGAGAATGGAGTAGAAAAGGGAAAATGACAATGAATTCTGGGGAATATCTACCTTGGCTTTAAAAGAAAGAATAAGAACAAGGAAAGAGATATAGGATAAAGTACACACACAGCTGTGCTCTCAAGAAAATAGAAAGGGCATTTTCCTTGCTAAAGAGATGTTTTTACTAGAAATATATAGGACAATGCCCAGTTATTCCTGAATATTAAACACAAGCACAATAGCTAGAAATCATGGTATTTCATCCCTTGTTAAGGACTACTGGAATCTAAGGAGTGTGAACTAACCAGCTTGATCTGTGTCAGAGTACTCTGATTGTGGTTTCTGGGTCACATTCTTACTGGGCCATCATGCTGGAATTTGTCCTGTTTGCTTTTTGCTTCTCTCAAATCAGTTTTACTCAAGGTGGGCATGTTAAAGGGATTTGGTATCACTTGTTCTCTCTCTCCCTCCTTTTTCCCCTTTTCTTTTACTCCCAGCCTCTCTCTCCTTCCGCCTCTATTTCTGGTCCCCTATGTCAGTCTCCACCCCTTCCTTCTCTTGCTTCCTGCTTCCTTTTCCCATGTTAAGTTGGAATATGGACAGAAAAGGCAATGCTTGCCTTCCTGGGGCTCTCAGCCAAAAAATGGAACAGGTCAAATGATAAAAAAGGACAATAAAAGAATGCTCTTTGCAAAATGGGGAAACAGATGTTCAGGGGCGGTTTTGCTGTCTCTAGCTGCCTGCTGCCTGCTGCCTGCTGCCTGCTGCCTGCTGCCTGCTAAAGCACATCCTTACAGAATTGCTAGATATGGGCACATCCCATCATGACACATATGTGGTGATTTTCATGTCGAATACGTTTGTATATTTATCTCTGCTTGATTCTCCTCTCCCTGTGACCTCTGTACCCCTAAATCTGGAGTTGGCAAGATTACTGACCACCTGATAGCAAGATTTATTTCTGACCTCTTCTCAGAGGGGTTTTTGATATTTTCCAGGGAAGTTGGGATAGCTCAGTGGTTGAGTACTTGCCATGGTATGGCGAAGTCTGGGTTTCAATTCCCAGCCTCAGCCTGTGCAAACCCATATGCACAACTGGTAACTGCTGGGATGGCTTGGCTTGGCAGTGAAGGGTCTCGCCTCCCATGCAGGAGGCCCCCAGTTCGGTTCCTGCCCCACGTGGCCCCACATCCACCTGTGCAGAATAAAACCATGATACAACTAATGATGTATAACTACGGAGACTGCTCTGGGCCCTCCTCCTTCTCTCTCTCTCTCTCTCTCTCTCTCTCTCTCTCTCTCTCTCTCTCTCTCTCTCTCACGCACACCTTCCCTCAAACAATAAAATACAGCTTTAACAAAACAAAACATATTTTTCCTTTTGGCTCTAAAGGGCATTTCCCCCCCCAAACTCAAAAGAGGGATTCCAGATTCTGAACATCTGCTGGAGACTAAAGGAGTGTGGCAGGTGGTTTTCGTCCCTGTCGGACCCCTGTGTGGGTGAACCTCACATGGCCCCTGCTGCTCTCACCTCCAGAGGTGCCCTTGTTGTGTAAGAGTGTGACAGGGATCAAATGAATGAGCACAGCTAATGCCCTTAGAACGGCTCCTGACAAATGTGCAGCATTTAATAAACGGCGCCCTCATTTTTCCTTTTCCCCTGCCTTCTCCACTTCCTTTATTACTCCCAAGTATGTCTTCCTTTCTTCCCTGGACTTCATGCTATTTCTCCTCCTCTATTCTGTTCATTCATTGACACTGAAAGAAGCAAAGGGAAGTGAAAATCAACCACAAAAATAGAAAGCTAGGGCCACCACAAGCCCAAACAGTACCTTTGAACCAATTAAAAGAAAGCATCTCCTCCAAGTGGCTGAAGAGCAGAGACAGTGTTCCCAGTGCAGTGAGTAGCCAGAGGCAAGCTGGATGGCCCCACCCCCTGCCTCCTCTACTCCCTCAGCCGGCACTTTTGTGCAGTGAACAGCTTACACAACTGAACATGGTAGCCCTGATTCTCCATTCCCAGCCTTCTCATGACTATATTGTTTCCCTTTCCTGGGAACTCTTTCAGTTTTGTGTGAGCACTAAAAAGACTTAATTCTCCTGTGAATAATTCTTTGAAAATAAATTTTCCCCAAATTACTTACATGATGGAGTTTGTTTTCTCTAAGTTCTGATCTCCTGAATAAAACTATGTCTACAACTTGCAATACTTATGCCCATAGTTAACCAAAATTTACTTACCTCCCATTCAAATGGTATTATTCAATGCATTATAATAAAAAGAGCTAATAGCTGCTGAGTGCTTTCCATGTATGAGGTATCTTGATAAGAACTTTGTTGGTCATCTCAAAACAGTCTTGGGAGGTAGGTCCTATCATTTCCCTCACTTTACAGATGGGAAACTGTAGATCGGACAAGTTAAGTAACTTGCCATGTCACTCCTGCTAAGTGGTTGAACCTGGGCTTGAACCCAGCTTTGTTCTTCTGTGCCACTAGGACTTTTAACCACCATCCTCAATTCCAGAGCAAGTTACTAGAACCTTGATTCTCAGTGGCAGATTCTTGGCAGACCCATAATTTGAAAATAGTTCTATTTGATGGTAAAACACTGAACTGACCTGTTTACTGCCTGCAACTTGCCATATGTTGCAAAGCAGGCTTGGGGGTATGAGGGTGAATGAGATAAAGACCAACTAACAGAAAAATGTACAATGTGGGGCTCTGGCTCCTTCGGGCCAATGGGCACTTACTGGCTGTGTGAACTTGTGCAGGTTATATAACCTCTCTGGGCCTCAGTTTCCTCCTCCGTGATATGGAAATACAAATACCTACTTGACAGGGTTATTGGAAGGGATTAAATGAGACAATGGATGGGAATTACTTAGCACACAGTTGGCACTCCGTGACTGGTTGTACTTATTATGATGAGTGTTGTAAGGGAAGTATGCAAGGAGGGCATAGGATGCCAGAGAAAAGGAACCTGACTCACTTATGGAGTCGAGGGGAGGCCAGGCAGGCTTCCTAAAGGAGAGCCACCCTTCGCAGCCTGACCTGCAAGAATGAAGGTACAGGGAACAGCATCATGTCTGCCTGGGAACAGCATCGTGTCTGCCTGGGAACAGCATCGTGTCTGTCTGGGAACAGCTGGCGGCAGCCACAGTCAACTCCCCTTCCTGGGTCCGCCTAACAGAAGGCTGAATCACAGACTGCATGACGGTGGATCTTCTCCCTCACACAAGCCCGGGTTTAGCACAGGAACTCTACAAAACGGGACCGTGATTTCCTTAATTCCTTCCTCTAATGCTGTGCCTGTCCTCCTGGCTCAAGGAGTCTGCCCCACTCTGCAAAGGCCCTTACGTTTGGCTCAGTGGCGTTCAGTAGGACAGAGCTGTTACACCACACTCATCTGAATTTCACTCCTTTTTGCATCAGTGTCCTCAGATTTTATTGTACTAGGACCAGATTCTTGGAGCTGACATTCCAGTGTTTACCAAATGAGAGTCTGAGAAATCCTCTGAGGCAGGTATAGGGGCACAACCTAATGTAGGCGGGTAGTGTCAGAATTAGCAAACAAAAATACAGGATGCCCAGTTGTAATAAATTTGAATTTCAAGTAAAAAGTAAATGACTATTTTTAGTATATGTGTGTCCCCTGCAACATTTGGGGCACACTACAGTGAACAATTTTGCTGCTTATCTGGAATTCAAATCCAGCTAGGTGTTTTTTGGTGGCAGCCTTGAGCATGGGAGCAGCATCTGGGCACGCTCTGCTCTTCGCGTTGGATTGTAGCCCACTCCATTAAGAGGCGTGGTAAAGTCATCAGTATTCATTCCCCCCTGGACTCCCATTTAGGTGCTCCCATCAGTGAGATGTGATTGCTAATGGGTGTGTTACGTTATCTTCTCAGTTAGAAAATGGATGCTGCTCTTCCTATAGCAGAAATCCTGAACAACGTCAGGGATTTGAGACCTGCTGTTTTGTATACTACACAAACACGTACCAGTTCTTTCTCCTGAATTAGCTACGTGGCTTCTGTAGCCTGGTTTTGAGGTTTTGGTTTTCTCTGTTCCCTCCTGTAACAAGCTCCAGAACTGGTCTCCTCTGTTTTAGAGTCACTGTAATGAACACCCTGTGCATTCTGTCCTTAATGCATGCCACTCAGCCTGTGCTAGATCATCACCAGAGGGGGTCTTGTATGTATGGGGGAGGAGAAATATGCTTTAGTGGTAGGCAGTGATCATTCTTCTAACACTTTCTTTGTAGGGAGCTGAAACCTGACTTCCTGTTCTTGTACCCATTCTCCAGGTTTTGCCTTACAGAGCTTTCAAAAAATTGTTAGCAGTGGCCCAATGTAAGGATACATTTCACATTCAGACTCACACGTATAAATTTCAATATAAATATAACTAAAACAGAGGTTTTGTGGAATGGTAATTATCCTTAGTAGGTATGCTCCATCTGATATTTTCTGTGTTCTATGTTTTTCTGTGTTTTTGATTGAAAATGCTGGTTAACCTGTTTGATTTCCACTAATGGGTTGGCAGCTTCCATTTGAAAAACGATGCTCTAGAGCAGGTATGGCCAGCCTCGGATGGCTGTGAACGCGGCCCAACATGACTTCTTAAAACATTATGAGATTTGTTTTGAGACCAACCTGGTTTTTTTTATCTCATCGGCTATTGTTAGTGTTAGTGTATTTTATGTGTGGCCCAAGACAATTCTTCTTCCAATGTGGCCCAGGGAAACCAAAAGGGTGGACACCCCAGCTCTGTAGTGTTATTTAGCAAATGTGGAATAAGTCTGTCTGTTCCTCCTTTCTTTTTGAAGGCTCCTGATATATTTGAAGATGGCTAGCGAATTGTGTCTTAATCTTTTCTTTTCTACCCTAGATATTTTTCTTTCTTTCTTTCTTTCTTTTTTTTTGCTCTTTAAGAAAAAAATTATATATATATATATATATATATATGTATATATATATATATATATGTATGTATGTATGTATGTATGTATTGTACTTCTTTTTTCTTAGATATCTTTCTTAATATGCTCTGGTTTTTCCATCTCTTCCCCTCCTGCTCAGCATCTGCTGAGTGCCTTACAGTTGAGGAGAGCTTCCCTTTAACCTGGACCTGAGAACCGAGCATGTGACCTTGCATACAGCGTGACCTGCACTTGGCATAGTGGGATCTTCAGACCCTTTGATGTCCTCCTCCCATGCAAGTTAATATCACTCCATGAACCAATACCCATTGAGTATGGTTATTTAATTATTTTTAAATTGCCAAAAATACCACCCCCCGTTTTGTCTATAAGAGTATCTGGAGATATTTTTCTTAATTGGGGTAAGAGGCCTCAAATCAAGATGCCCATCGTTCATATTTCCTGGATCTACCATTACATATTCCAAAATTCAAGACATGTAAACAAAAAGAAACTATGTGTCTAGCACAGTCTAGCACAGCGATAATGAAAACTCCTCTACAATGACCATATTTTGAAAGAAGATGGATAACAAATTGGTGATACAATAATAGCTAATATAATAATTATGGAATGTATGCTGCGTGCTAAGCACTGTGCTGGAGCTTTACATGTAATTTGATTCATGAATTTCTCACAACCCTTTGAGTAGATACTCTTGTGACTACTACTTATTAAGAGAAGAAAAAACACAAGCTTTAGTAAAGTCAAGTAATTGAGTCAATCGTATGACTGCTAACCGGCAGCAGAGGAGTGATCCTGGGCCCCTCCGACCTCTCAGTCTGTGTTTTAAAATACTAACCTGTGGGGAAGCCAGGAGGGCTCAGTGGGTTAAGCGCTCGCTTTGCAGCCCTGGGAACTGAGGATCGAATCCCAGCCCCAGCCTGTGCGGACCCATATGCTAAACTGGGGAGTGCCCCCAGTTCAGTTCTCACTGGGGTGAGGCCCTGGCCCAGTTCCTGCCCTGTGCAGCCCCCCGCCCACCTGTGGAATGAAACTATGTGGAAAACAAATGATGTGCAACTATGGAGACTGCTCTGGGCCCTCCCCCTTCTCTCTGTCTCTGTATCTCTCTCTTTCTCTGTCAAAAACAATAAAAATAAATCTTTAAAATACTTACCCGTGCCTCACAGATTGGAAAACACATCTCGAGTGCATGTAACATGCCTAACGTAGTGCCCTGTGGGGCCTTAATAGATCTTACTCCCTCCCCTGAGGGAAGGGAAGAACTGATAACAAGTTCAGGTCCCTAGCAGCCCCCAGGTGTCTGAAAACTGGCCCCATCCCTCACCAACTGCCCTGGGCTCAGGCCTCTGAGTGCTTTCCAGGGGTGTGTTACACTCTGGAGTCAGGGGCCACATCTCTCCTGTCCAGGCAAGCTGGGAGGAGGAAGTGCGGGCGTGGGAGGCAAAGTAATGCAGTGGTGAAAAGCAAGGCTGGAGTCCTGGCTCTGTCTGTCGCTCATGAGCCACGTGATCTCGGGAGATTCCCACAACCTCGCCAATTTCCCTCATGCGTGAAATGTGGATGATAATACCTACCTTGCAGGGCATTGTGTACCAATGGCACCAGGTAATGTATGCAATTACTCTGTACATGCTAGTTCATGACTGAAAACTGGAGTTTGATTATTCTTCTCCTGCAATCGCTCTTGTCCCTCATTTAGACTGGGATTCTGATTGCATAGAAATGGAAGTTCTCCAAATGTTCTACACCAGTGGTTCCCAAAGTGCGGTCTATGGACCAGCAGCATCAGCAACGTCTGGGAACTTGTTAGAAATGCAATTTTTGGGCCCCACCCTGATCTACAGAATCAGAAACCCTGGGGTGGGACCCTGCAGTCTGTTTTAACAAGTTCTTTGGTGACTGATGCAGCTGAAGTTTAAGAACCACTGCCCTGCTGGGTCTTCCCCTGTCCTCACTGATGACCCTGTTCTCAATGGGCCTCAACTGAAGCTTCTAGAGAGATTATATCTTTTGTGTAGGTATTGTGACCAAATATACAGACCGTGGAATACTTTCAAGTCGTTTCTATTTGATCCTTTTATTCTTATTTATCCCAAATTGGTCAGTTTCTGATATTCCTTTTCTCTTTCACTTGATTTGAAACTCATATTGTATGCGCCTTACGTTATAAAGGTTGGATAAAAGGGGACCATTCCCAGACCCTGAATAGAGGAGGCTGGTACCACTTCTAAGGAGCTCTTCCTGGGCCCATTTCTGGCCCCTCAGTACTGGATACTGGCAGGGCCTCTCCCTTTAAGTTCCTCACACTCAGTAAACTCTTTCCTGCATCAAGATCTTTGCACATCTCCCCTTCTTCACCACCTTGAAGGAACCTTTTCTTCCCTCTCCCTGCAAGTAGCTACTGTCCTCCCTCACTAGTGTCTATTATTGCACCTTTTCTTCATCACACATAGACAAGTGTGTTCTTAGGAGCTTATTTGTATACATTTCGGTAAGACAGAGCCCATATAGGGATATCCAAACCCCTAGAGGAGGGGCTTAGCATTCAAGTAATCATAATACTTCGTGAATGAATGCCTTCTTTCAGAGCTCTTTCAGTGAACCCTTTCAGTTAGTCCTTCTGTTGAGGACTTAATCTTTTTCTACTTATTTCTAATTAGTTCCCTCGCTACCTTGGACTTTGTGAAGACTCTGTTCTACATCATATGATACTGGCTCTATCACTGATACACAATAAATACTTCATGATAACTAATCTTGTAAGATGTGAAATTTTAACTCTTCCCCCCCACTAAGAGTTTATGCTGCAGAACAAAATTTTCTCTCCAATCAAACCATCCAGATCAGCTGAAGCAATGAGGCATGGCGCGAGCTTCCTCACTTCTCTGTTTTTGGCGTTTAAAGTACAAGACATACTGGTCTTTAGTGCATATTTTAGAAAGAGAAGAGCTAGGAATGATGTATAAGGTTGTGAAGGGATCATTCTTCTCCAGTCATGGACAGAAAGAACATGTTTTCAGAATAAACACCCAAGCATCTTTTTTTAGAATGGCAACTATTAATATAAGGGATCGTAAGCATGAACATTCTGATCTAAGTTATCTTCAGTTATTATGACAATCCTTGTTTTTAATAGAGATTTCATATTGCTGTTATTTTAGAAACTTGGTATGATTCCAGTTTTAGAAAGAAAACAACATGTATTTATATTATCATTGGAAGTAAGAGAGTAGATCGTGATTAGTTTGTTGTTCGTGAAAAGAGGAAAAAGAAGAAGCAGCCACAGCATGATAAACTGTAGGATAAATGAAACCGAGGCTGCCTCCTATTATTATGGTATGTACTTGGATTCACCTAACAGCTCAATGGAATGATGAATATGGTTGAAAGTTTGGGAGTCTATAAACTGGGCAATATCAATTATTCAACTCTGCGGCTCTTCACCTGGGGCAGTTTTGACCCATGGAGACAATTGGCAGTGTCTGGAGGCATTATCAGTTGCCACAACTTGAGGTAGAGGTAGGGGAAGGTTGCTATTGGTATCTGGTAGGTAGAGGCCTGAGATGCTGCTAAACATCCTACAGTGAACAGAGCAGGCCCTCACGACAGTTATCAGCCCCAAATAGCCATAGTGCCAAGGCTGATAAATCCTGAAATAATCAACCAAAAAGCATGATTTCAATATTCCAAAGGTTTTTGTAGTAATAATAGTAGCAAATAGTAATTAGAATGATTATTATTTATTAAATATCTGCTATATATTGGTTTGGGGCCAATATCTCTACTCTTCCTCTTTAGTTTTTTTGGCGTAGGTATATTTTCCCTGGTCAAAATCATGTCTACCCTCTGTTTCTTGTATTTATATACCATATTTTGCCATGTGTCCTTTACACTTTTTTTGGCCCGAATTTGTGAGGCATTACACATGAGTAGTACTAATTCCATACCTATATAAATGTTTTTCATTGTTTTATTAATGCTTAAGAGTTAAAAGTGTAACTCAAGACATCAATAATGGTATCCATATGCAAAATAATACCCTGGAATACAATAATCATTTTTTTATATATGAAAATTTTATATGTTAAATTTCTTGTACCTTGTATCTGTTCTTGTGTTTTGTAATTATTTGTTAGATAAAATTTCTTATACCATAATATAAGAAAAAATGAATGCTAAAATTCCATTCTAGTACAAAAAACAAGTACCTAAATATAAACAAATAGAAATTTGGATTAAAAAATTAAAATGAAAGTTTAGGCCAAAAACGTGGGTGCGCATTATACACAGCAAAATATGGTAGATCAAATTATGTGTTTAGCACATATTAGGTAATATGCTCACAGGAGAAAGCCATGAGGCAAGAAGAGGCTGGTGCGTCACTATGGGTGTGAAGCTAAAAGCATCCAGATAAATAGGACTGTGATCCGTAACTTAGTCATGGAGCCTGGCCCTTAGGTACCGAATAAATACTTGTTGGGGAATTTTCATAATCAACAGAGTCTTTGGGCAAACTTCAAGTGGAGCAGAGTTTCCAGATGAGGTACTCTGTTATAATACATTTAAATCCTCCTAGGAGCAGTTTCCTCGTCGCTCAGCCACCTGATGTTTCCACTGCAGAGGTGTGTCTTCTACGTGCCCTCACGTCTTCTTCCTCTTTGCTTTTCACTCTTCCATTCTTAGTCTGGCCTCGCAAAGGCTCCTCCCTGTCCCTCTCCTCACAGCAGCATTCTCCTGTCTCCCTCTCTTTACTCTTAAGCTCTGCCTAGCCCCTGAATTAGGCTCCTGTCAACAGCCTGCACAATGAGGGCAGGACATGTGCCCAAATCTTCAGAGGAGACATGTGAAATAGCTTATTTGAGAACATGATTTCATATTTGGAAACAAGCAGCAGGAAAAAAAAAAAAAGTACTATTGTCTTTGTAGAACAGAGGACTAAAAGAAAAACTTGGAAAAGTCTTCTAGCGTGGTGACAATATGGGGGTTTATCCAATCTGGGGCTGGTGGACCATTGTATGTTTATGGAAAGAAGACATTCAAAGGAAAAGTGTTGAGCACGGCCATGTGTACATCCTTCCTCGTGTCCGTAACTTTGCTAGGAATATCCCTCTCTCAGCACGTGGATTTCTTGGAACTGTCCTCCCCTCCACTGCCATGCCAATCAGTCACTCCTCTGGGTTCTCATCATGCCTCTAGTATGTCAGCCATCAACCTTTACCTCTACCACATGAAGCTCAAAGTAGTAAGTGCTTCTGAAAGAGAATTGCCAGAGCACCGTAACCCCAGTGAGCCGGTTGGAGGCTTAATCTGTGGCCCTCAAACTTCAGTGTGCTAGGAGTCACTTAGGCTGGATTCTAGGACTCCACCCTTAGAGATTCTGAACCTCAAGAATGTGGAGGTGGGCACATCAGGCATTTAAAAGTTTTCATGTTTGGGTTTATAAATCACATGTTGGGAAGCGCTAGAGATCTTGGGCTTACATGTTCTAGAAGCAAACAGGCATTTTGATTAGGACAGTCTGGCTGCATGCAGTCACCGATTTGTTCAGGCACCACTCAGAGTGCGCCTTGTCCTGCAGCGCGTGGGAGTGGCTCTTCCTTTTGGGGTCAGGTCTCCACTCTATTTGCCATTTGTTACCTCCCTCCTAGCAAGCTCAGACGGCCCATCCGTCAAAGTACTAGCTGATAAGGACTTTAAGGGTATAGCTGGTGGGTGCAGAGAAGAGTAGGGATGGGAGGAGATTTGCATTTATTTGTATAGAAATTAAAAATTCCCTGGTGTTTCAAATCATTGGAGGCAAAGGGAAGGGTTTCTTTTGCTGAATTTCTATTATGTGCCTAGCACTTGACATATTATCACACTAGTCAGTGAGGTGAGTAAAAGCATTCCCATTTCTCCAAGGAGGAAGCTAACGCTCTTGTTAGGTTACTCTCCAAAGGTGGAACTAGGTGGGAGCAGAACTAGAACACAGGGCTTACTCTAAAGGCTAGGCTCATTCTCCTCTACCTGGATGCCTAGTACCTCACTCTTTTTCCTCCGCTGTGCTTGTCTGAAACATTCTGGTACCTGCCCTGTTTGGAGACAGTTCTCAGAGCTGCCCCTAAGAGCACTGAAATTCTCCCACCACCTTCTTAACTTTGCCTGGGGTGAGTAAAAGACGATGTGGGTCACTTTAGAATGGACGCTAAGCTTTAGAGTGAGTGATAAGAAAACGCAGATGCTATTTCACTACCTGGCTACTAGTAAAGCTATCGTGTTTTTTTTTTATTATAAACGTATCTTCTTTCTGTTTGGCCCCAACCATGTGTTGGAATCTCCAACCAAATATAATGGAAAATGTTACTGATGATCTCTTACTAGTCAAATCCAGAGTCTTTTCTCAGGTCTTAGTTCCTGAACGATTCAGATATATTTGAGGTAGAAGATTAGTCCTTTTCCATATTTGAGGTAGTGATTGTTAATAGCCGAAGAAATGAAGGCACCAGGTCTCCAGCAGGCTGTTCTGCCTTTGTGGCTGTGAATTTGACTCTTGTGTTATAACTTGGTATCAACTTGAACAGTCTAGGCGAGGCCCATCTGATTGAATCAGAAGATTCTTGAGCCCACAGGCGGTGCCTGTCATGTCATCAGGCGTCTAGGAATCTGTAGCATTCTTAACACTTTCTCCGGCTTCCATCTCACTACTTCATTCATTTAATTTTTACACGAATATGGTTTTCAGTGTGAAAATAAAATATATAAAAGCTGCCCTTGGAGTTATTTCTAAACAGAACTTGTCTCTAATTTTAATGTAACCGAAATAGATGTGATAATCAGTATTTAATAATATTTTTTCGTGTGGTAAATTTCAAAGCACAGAATTTTGGAATAAGGTTAGGGCTACAATCCGCGAGTTAGCTTGGGGTAAACGCTGTAGCCCCAACCACTGCAGGTGAATATTCTTGGGGCCAGCGGGAAATGGGTTAAATCGACTTAGCTCTCTACTTCTTCAGCCTCTTCCTCTTTTTCATAGTTTTTTGTTGGGGTCATTCCCCAGGTAAACTGATCCTCACAGCTTCATCTTTTTTGTTCTCTACACCTCTGTTTTCAACTTCTCGCCCAGCCTTTGTTCCTTATTCCCTCTTGCTCAGAGGACAGTAAGTTTCTCAACATCATTCCAGATTAGTTCCCCGTCTCAACTCCACGTCTTCCATCATTGGTACGATGACCCTTCCTTCTTATGACCCAGGTTCAAAATCTGGGTTAACTTGATTACTTTGTTCTTTCTCCCAGGATAGCCATCTAGTCAATCAAAGGAGTAAAATCTTGCTTCAAAGGGTTGATATCTTTCTTTACTGTATTTGGTATGTTCAAAGATTTGGTATCTACAGGGTATCTCTTCCTTTTTACCTCCTTTGCCCCAACTTACAAGTCATTGCTTCCTGCTACTATTTCCCAGATTCTGTCTGTCTGACAGGGCTATTGGAGGGTTGGTTGAAATAATAGCAAGTATATGTATATGTTGAGTGCTTATATGCATCGTGGTAAGTATTCTACATTTGTTACTAAATTCTTACAACCACCCTGTGAGGCTTGGTGCTATTTTTACCATCTGGCAAATGAGGAAACTGACGTTTAGGGCTGTTAGATGACTTGCCTCAGGTCACACAAATGGTGAGTGGTTGCACTGTTATTCAGCCCATGCTTGTTTTGTTCCCATGTGTGCTTATATCGTAACTGGTAAATTCTGCTGCCTCCTAGTATACAGTATATCTAATAGAGGGCATTATCAATATTTCCTGCCTTCTTTCCCTCTTTTCTCTGCCCCTTACCTCTTCCCCACTCTATGCTGAAATGCTAGCTGTATCTGCGCTCCACCAACCTTTTAAGCTTCTCTTTTCTCCTGCAGTTACACCTTCTCTCCACCTTGTCCAGGCATCTCAATGCTTGGGTCTCCCGTGTTGTTTGCATATAGTGTCTTCTTAACTAAATCCTTGAAGAGCTCATTGGCTGCTTTGTTGTGCGCTTTCAAGTACTAGGCTAGATGACTTTAAACAGATTACTGCATTTGGACTTTATCTTGAGAGGCGAGGTTTTTGAGCTAGCCGTCATAGGAATCAGAGAAATAGACTGGAATCAGGACACACAGCCCACCAGACTACCGGTAGTTAGGGGATTGACACACACTTGGTTTAGTGAAAAGGCAGAGGGAAGGGAGGAGTACCAGAGACTGGTATATACTGACTCTCCTATTCACATCATCCTCCGCCCTATTACCTGGCCTTTCATACTCTGAGCCACAGAGCTGTCCCCTGAAAACTAGGGGAAATGCTATGGTGGGGGGCGGGTTCCTGGTGTCCAAATCAAGCCTCCAGAGGTCTGCCAAGTATAATTGAGTATAACGGGGCGGGTAAACAGTGTTACTTAGGACAGCGCCTGATTTAAGAGGTGGGGGAGAATCAGAACATTTTTCAAGAGTCACTTTCTTTGCTTCCACTGGGGCAGGTAACGGCCTGGGGTTTGTGGCTACAAATGTACAGTTCTGCCAACCCATTTAAGAGTGAGGCTGTTAGATCTGTTTTGGCTCTCCTGCTGGTCAGCGGAGCAGCTCGTCATCCAATCCTAGTGTCTGATGGAATGCAAAGAGAAAAGTGTGTCTCCTTTTCACCTGGAAATTCCACGCAAGGAAAAATCCTAAACAGAACCTCTAACCTGGACCTGGCGGGTGGAGCGGGAAACCGATTTCAGCTTGAGTTGGCCTGGTAGGAAGGAAGGGAATGTCTAAGGAAGGAGAGCTGGTGAGTCTGACATTAATTAAACCGCGGCATGGGACGACACAAGGCAAGCTATGGCCCTCCTAACTCTGGGAGGGACACGTCAGCGAGCTCGGCAGGCCAGCTGCGGGCCTGGGGAGGGGTGGAGGGCGTCTGGAGACGGGCTCTAGGGCCCAGAGGCCGGGCGCAGGGGGAGGGGGTGGGGGAGTGGAGTGTAGGGTTACGGTGACGAGCCGGCACGACCCTTTCCGACTTGATGGGGAGCGGGCGGCCGCGGGAGCGCGCAGGACGCTCTAGGACCCAGCGGCGGTTGTCGGGTTCGGGGCTGGAGGGGAAGCCCTGGCTGGCATTTCGCTCCTTCCTGTGTGAACGGGGCTGATTGTGGCGCGCTGCTTCCCCGCGCTGCCCCACGCCATGCCCAGCGCGCTGCCCGGCAGCCGCCTTGCCCAGCGGAGCCACTGAACGAGCCATGGTCGCCTCATGTGGAGGGCAAAGTTGCGCCGGGGAGCTTGTGAGTCTGCGGTGAAAGGTAACCCATCGTCGCCCATCGGGGTGCGGGGCAGACGCCTCCGAGGCCCCCAGATCGCTCCCGAGGAGGACCCAGCCGTCTAGGGCGCCCCCGCCCCTGCTGCTAGGGGCCGGGGCCCCTGTGTGGGGGCGCGGGCTGAGACCCGCGGGGAGCTCGGAGAGACTTGGACAGCGGATCCCGCGCCCGGGGGCCCGCCGTGCACGCCACCGGAATCTTGCTTTCTTAGCCAGATGGCGCCCCTACCCCCACCCCCTTCCCTTTAAGAGCAGAACTCTGTCCCCGCGCCACCCTGCAGGCCCCCGTGCCGGCGCGGGCCGGGTCCCATCGGACACTGAGAAGTTGTGTCCGCCCGCCGGGCCCGGGGCCCCGGGGTGCGGGCGCCCCGCTGCGGGGGGCTGGCCTTTCCGGAGGGGCGCTGCCTTAGGGCTGCATCCCGGAGACGCCCCCCGGGCGCGGGTCTCCCGATTGCCCGAGGAGGAGGCGGCGGCGGCGGAAGCGGGTGGCGGGTGGCCGCTTCCCTCCGCGCGAGACAAAGGCTTGCACTCCCGCCCGCTGGACGGGCTGCGGCGCTTCCTGGCGGCTGGGGGCTCTGGCGAGTGGGGGTGACGAAGGAGCGCGCCCCGGACCCCGAGGCTTGGATCGCACGAGCTGCTACCCTTGTCTTTGTTCTCCCTAGACAAGTTTCTTGGACACACCGGGGACTTGCATCTAGCTCTCCCTTGCTGTTAATGCTGCCTATAAAAAAAAAAGAAAAGAAAGGAAGGGGGAAAAAAATAACTTTTCTAGTGGAGCTGGTTTTTCTTAGAATGTGACATTTACGGCAGCAGAGAGATTGGCACGTGTCTGTGACCACCTAGCGGAGCCCGGGCCCTGCCCTTGCGTAGGGGCCGTCTGTGGTCAGCCCGGCCGGAGGACAGGGCTTTGGAACAGACGCGCCCTGGCGCGCACCCACCTCGAGGGCCTCTGCCCCCAGGACGGAGCTCGCAGCCACAGGCCAAGTTTGCGCCCTGGGAGCCCCAGCCTGCGGATTCCTGCCCCTGCGCCTTGCCACGCCCTACTCTCCAGCACCGTGATTGGTGGCGGGGAAGACTTTCCCTTTCCGTGTTTGTTTGAAGGTTTTTACCTCTCTTTGGCTTCGGTGTTGGTGTACCGTCTCCAAGTGGCAAATGCTTTGGAAAATGCCAGGCTTGCTGGTGGATCACCCGGATTGGCGCTTCAGTAGACAGAGGTCCTGATCCGGTGGCCGCCAGAGGCTTTGCGGTTTGGACCAACGGTTTGCTTCCTTGGTCCCTCAGCTCCCTTGCCATCCCGACACAGTGCGGACGCGGCGCATCTTCTAAAGTCCTTGGTGTGGTGGTGGAGGGGGGCCCACGCGGGAGCCACTTAGGATATCCGCAGATGCTTTTGATCACGCTGAACAATAACGTTA
Source organism: Craseonycteris thonglongyai (assembly GCA_004027555.1). Lineage (NCBI taxonomy): Eukaryota > Metazoa > Chordata > Mammalia > Chiroptera > Craseonycteridae > Craseonycteris > Craseonycteris thonglongyai. Next base: position 22,049 of record PVKE010012603.1, read on the forward strand.
TTTGTCCTGAAGCAGTAAAACCAGAATGGAGAGATATTAATAGCTACTACAAAAAATTTCCTTCCTTTTCAGGAAGTAAAATGTCAGGACTTGGAATGTTGAACAGTTATGGCTCTTTGCTTCCAAAACTGGTCTGTAGGTCCCTGCCAAACGGACTAAGATTTCCCCTGGCTGTCCACCACTCCTGGCCGCCTACTATTCCTGGACCGTGTTAGCTCCCTGTGGACATCAGACCCAGGTTAACGATTAGGTTGCAAGTTCTTGAAGATTCCAGACCAATGTGAAACTTATTTCCCATCACATTGCTCCGAGCATTATAGTGACACTACCTTGACCAGTCTTTATGGACATTATGCGAGAACAGTAGTAAATACACTTTGAACTGTGTGACAGAGGAATAAAAGGTCGGAAACCACTGATTTGATCAGAATGAGAAGGAGTGGAACATAGAGTAGAAGGCTCTAGAGATGCCTCCACTCTCCCTGGTGAGGTGTGGTGGGTGGGGTGTTTAATTTTTGGATGAGTATACTTTTGCTTTTGCAAGATACATTTTTCAAGATAAAGAAGGACACCCTTGTAAACTCTGCAAAGTGGATAGGAGGGAGAGAGGTTCGCACTGGTCCCTCCACTGCCCCTCCCCTTTTTTAAATGCACTAAAGTCTTGGTCTTTGAGTTTTTGTGCAGATGGTGGAGGCTGAAGAATACTCGTTTGCAGAAGGGCATGTGGAGATCAAAGCATTTTAAAATACATCTTTTCATGGAGGCTAATGGAGGACTTTCAGTTTAAATGAGATTTCAAAGTATGTTGTTAAGCACATGAATGCAGAAATGTGAGTGATTTTGTGGGAAGGCCCTGCTGATTACATGAGAGTGTCTGCCTTTGGCCAGCTAGGCTGGAGGCTGCTGTGAGCAGAGCTCTGCTTTTTTGTTTTTGTTTTTTTTACCGTCTACCTCTGTGGAGAAGTGTGGATACAGGGCGCCTGGGGAAAGATGGCCGAACGAATTGAAATGAGACAGTAGTCTGGCTGAGGAGAGAGAGTTCTGTTGAAAAGTACAACCCTTAGGTACCAGTGCTGTGTTTCTTCATAGTAATTTGTGAAAGTGCTTTTCAAAATGATAAAGTACTACAGTGGTCCTGGGATATCCCCCAGTGGATGCCCAAAACTGCGGCTAGTCCTGAACCCTATGCATACTATTTTTTTTCCTATACATTCATATCAATGATAAAGGTTACTTTATATACTAGGCACAGTAAGAGATTAACAGTAATAACTGATAAAATAAAACAGTTATAACAATATAATAAAAGTTATGTGACTAGCTTTGGGGTCATTATTAAGTAAAATAAGGGTTACTGGCACACAAGCATTGCAATACCTGAGTAGTCCATCTGATAACCCGGCCAAGTGACTAAAGGGCAGGTTGTGTATACACTGGACAAAGGGGTGATTCATGTCGTGGGCAGGATGGAGTAGGATGGCTTGAGATTTTATCACACTGCCCAAAGCAGCGGGAAATTTTAAACTTCTGAATTTTTTATTTCCAGAATTTTCCATTTAGTATTTTCAGACTGAGGTTGACCAGGGGTAACTGAACCTGCAGACTATACTATATATAATGTAAGGCATTTTAAAGAAAAAATAATGACTAGGAAACTAGGGAATTGCTAGTGAAGATTGTAAAAATCTGAAAGATTTTCCAGGTCAATACATTAAAAGGAAGTAACTTTGTGAGACCTGTTAGTAATTCCAATATTGCAAAATTCTCCCACCCCCCAGTGTGGCTGTCTGCATCTTAAATACGTATGGAAGCTCAGGTCAGGAAATTCTCTAGTGTTTTGAATCATTTTTTTCTCTTCCTATTTTTTTCCATTAATTTTGATAGGTTCTTATGTCATAGAATTCACTAGGCAATAGACTACTCAAAAAGCAAGGGGTAACTTGGAGGTCATGTAAGAGGACATATTTGATTATAAGGTTTGTTGGAAATAGTCTGAGGTTGTTGAGGTTTTGTTTATTTGCTTAGCAATTAAAAATATTTTTTTTGTTGGTTTGACTTTGTTTTGTCTTGGAGGAAAGGCAAAATTTAAGTCTCCGCCATTGTGGGTAGGTCACTACTTTTGTGGACAGGAAGCTATGGGCTCCTTTGTGTGTTGGCATTGTAATGAGGACTCTAACTCAACCTCCTGTCTTGTGAAACCTTAGGGTATATTCATTCTAGGCACTTAGGACAGGACTCCTAGACTCCCAAAGGGGCAAAAGGGCTCACACATCAGGCAGTGTTTTTTTCCTTTTATGAGGGGAGAATAACAGGTGTTAGGAAATATATGGCTGTTAAGACTCTGGAGAATTGGATCTAACTTTTTGAAAAATGAAGTCATATAGTCCTGCTGTGTATGTGTAAATGTGTGTTTGGGACTTCACTGGCCAGTAGTGCAGCTGTCTACACCTCTTTTGTGTTTGTTCTGTTTTTAAGTGGAATGCCTGTAGGTCACGTGTTATTTTTTTTGCTAACTTAATTTTGAAATGATTATAGCTTTATAGGAAGTTGCAAAAACAGTTGAGAGGTCCTGTGTACTCTTTACCCAGTTTCCCCCGCAGGTACCATCTTATATAACCAGGCGCAGTAATGGAACCAGGAAATGGACTTTGGGACAATCCAGAGCATATTCAGATATCTCCAGTTTTACATGCACACTACTTGTGTATACACTTCTACAGTTTACCCACATACATGTGTAGGTTCTTGTAGTCTTCACCAGTCAAGACACAGAACTATTCTATCACCTCAAGGATCTCCGTTGTGCACCCGCTTCATAGTCACATCCGTCTCTAGACCCTGGTAACCACTGAGTTAGAGTCCTCATTACAATGCCAACACACAAAGGAGCCCATAGCTTCCTGTCCACAAAAGTAGTGACCTACCCACAATGGCGGAGACTTAAATTTTGCCTTTCCTCCAAGACAAAACAAAGTCAAACCATCTCTGTCATTTTGGGAATGTGGCATGTGATATTTTGAGCTATCCTTGAGATCCACCCAAGCTATCTCAGTATCAATCTTTCATTCCTTTTTATTGCTGAGTAGTATTCCATGGTATGGATATACCACAGTGTGTTTAACCATTCACCTATTGTAAGATATTCAGGCTGTTCCCAGTTTTTGACTCCTAAAATTGGAGAAAACCCCAAGAGTGTGATTGCTGGATTTTGTATGGTAAGTGTAAATTTAGTTTTTTAATAAATTATCACACTGTTTTCCAGAGTGCTTGTACTATTTTAAATTCCCATCAGCAATGTATGAGACTGGAACACTAGTTGGAACAGCTAGAATAATAATAATAATAAAATGCTGGCGAGCTGTTCCAACTAGTGTTCTAGTCTCATTGTGGTTTTAATATGTATTCCATAGTGGCTAATGAGGTTGAATATCTTTTCATGTGTTTATTTGCCATTTGTATATCCTCTTTGGTGAAATGTCTGCTTATGTCTTTTGCCCATGTTCTAACTGGATTATTATTTTTTTTATTATTGAACTTTTAGGGGTCTTTATGTATTTTATTTTATTTCTTTTTTTAAAGATTTATTTTGATTGTTTTTGACAGAGACAGAGATACAGAAACAGAGAGAAGGGGAGGGCCCAGAATAGTCTCCATAGTTGCACATCATTGGGGTTTTTTTTCCACATAGTTTCATTCCACAGGTGGGTGCAGGGCTGCACAGGGCAGGAACTGGGCCAGGGTCTCACCCCAGTGAGAACTGAACTGGGGACACTCCCCAGTTCAGCATATGGGTCTGAACAGGCCGGGGCCAGGATTCGATCCTCGGTCCCCAGGGCTGCAAAGTGAGCGCTTAACCCACTAAGCCATCCTGGCTTCCCCCCTTTATGTATTTTAGATACTAATCCTTTGACAGATATATGGTGTCTATGTATTTTTTTTTCCCCTAGTGTGTTATTTGTCTTTTCATCCTTGTAACACAGGAAAATTTTTTTTAATTTTGATAAAGTCCAATTTATTGATCTTTTTTTCCTTATGGATTATACTTTTGGTGTCATATCTAAGAACATTTTGCTTAGGCTTATATCCCAAAGATTCTGTCTTACATTTTCTGAGGAATTTCTTAAAACTCTTGAAAGTTTCATAGTTATGTGTTTTATAGACAAACTGGAGTTCACTTTGATTCTCTTAAGAGTTTGTGTGTCTTGCTATTGATCTATTAGGTGTTTATTGTGTGTTTAGTGCTCTGGGAGCTCACTGATGAATCAGACACAGTTCTTACTCTTTTTTTTTAATATTTTTATTTATTTATTTATTTTTGAGAGAGAGAGAGAGAGATACAGAGACAGAGACAGAGAGAGAACTAAACTGGGGGAGCTCCCAGCCCAGCACATGGTTCCACACGGGCTTGGGCCGGGACTCAATCCCCAGTCCCCAGAGCTGCAAAGTGAGCGCTCAACCCACTGAGCCATCCCTGCTTCCCCACAGTTCTTACTCTTAAGGCTCAGTAATTAGTGGGGTTGTGTGTGGACATTCTCACGTGTTAAGTACCATAATAGAGATAGCGTGATGAGGAGTGAGTGGAGTGAGCGTGCTTTGATCCAGGTGGTCAGGGCAGGCTTCCCTGAGCAGGCTGCCTGTGGGAGTAAAATTGGCTCTTGACTTTGATCAAGTTTTTGGATATCTTTATTGCCACATGTTCTTCAGTGTGGGTTACCTGGTTCTTGGACACATGATGAAGGACTTGGGGTAAAATAAGTGATTGAAGATTTCAAAAAAATAGCAGGTGGCATAATAGCTTAAAAAAATGAAAATGCTGTACTCAAAACTCAATAACATGAAGAATATGAGTAAGGTTGTATAAATTTAAAGCTTGACTATGTATTAAAATGTAAAATGTGGGGAAGCCGGGATGGCTCAGTGGGTTAAGCGCTCACTTTGCAGCACCGGGGACCGGGGATTGAATCCTGGCCCCGGCCCGTGCAGAACCATATGCTGAACTGGGAGCTCCTCCAGTTCAGTTCTCTCTCTGTCTCTGTATCTCTCTCTCTCTCTCTCTCTCTCTCTGTCATAAAATAAATTAATAAATAAATTAAATAAATAAAATGTAAAATGATACAGTATTTTGGATTGTTTAGGAACAAATAGACCTGGTTTGTTCCTTGGTCCTATCTCTTCCTTGCTGTATAACCTCATGGAATTTGACTTGCTGAAGCCTCATTGATCAAATGGAGACAATAATAGTTCTTACCTCTTGGAGTTGCATGAGGGTGAAATGAAATAATGCATGTATAGCACTTAGCACAATGTTGGGCACATTGAAAGCATTCAATAAATGCCTGTAATAATAATAACAACGATAACAATTATTATTATTAAAATAGCAGAGGGGTGGTTTTATACTGTTATGTGTATTCTCAGCTATCTCCTTTCTCTGAGAAGCTGGAATTATACTTCTTATCCACAGAAGCTTACCTTTTCATAGTTGGGCGCACTAACTATATCATGTACCAAATATTGTTTCTTGAATGAGGTTAGAAGCTAAGATACTGTATTCACTGCCTATAAAATACGCCTTTTTCCCACTTATAAATCAAGGTTTGCTGACTAAAGAACCATTTCCTCTCAGCCCCAGCACAGCGGGTGGCAGGAAGTGTGTCTGCTGTCGTGAGCTAGTTCAGGGTGGACAGTGCTTGTTCCTGGAGTAGGAAGCCAGGACTGAGGTCACCAGGACATGTCCTAAACTTCACAGCCGCCAGCTCCCTTTCCTTTCTCCCGCTGACCAAGTTGTTTGTTTCCCAGGGGAAATGGGTTAGGCCTTGGATGTACAATTCTAGATGGTTCTCAACTATGGGTGAGTGGTTGGGCTCGGGGCTTGGAGCGCCTTCCAAACCTGTTTTGGAGCATTGATGTATAGTTGTAGCAATGACCAAATTAGCTTGAGCAGATGCTGGGCTGTCAAGATCCAGCTTCCTTCTAGTAGCTGAATCTTTTTTTTTTAAAGTTCTAGGCCTACTTTGTCCACAGTAACTACTAGCCACATGTGGCTATTTTATGTAATTAGAATGAAATAAGACTAAAAATTCAGGTCCTCTGTCATACTAGCCACAGTTCAAGTACTTAGCCATTTTCATCACTGCAGTAAGTTCCATTAGCCAGCGCTGTTCTAGAGATTACTAGCCCTGTGTGTCTGACGGTGACATTCCTGGGGGTCATATGATGGAGCCGACACACGTTTTTGAGTGAAATATACCACTTGGAAGTCTGCTGTGGACCTGATTGGGAGGAAATACCAGAGGCTGACTGTGCTGTCAGCCTGAACCTCTTGTTGCCACTTCTATTTCTGGAGGCTCCTTTCATTTGGAAGGTGGGTCAGCATGGCATCTGAATTATGCTGGGCATGGAGCTTACCAGGTTGGCAGGCTGTTTCTAGGGATGTGCGAGGCTTTGGTTCAGTTCGTGGGGTTCTCCCAGGGATCTGGTCCGTGAGAGAAGCAACCAGGAATGCGAGAGTGGATTTCGCGCAAGAGGCTCTTCCTGGACTCCTGGACAGGGCTCTGAGCAGCCTGAACTCTGGCACCTGGGGGCGTGTCCCACTGTGGAACCAGCCTTCGTCCAGCACTCGCCAGTTTGGGCTTGCTCAGACACCACTCGGCCCGGCATCATCTTAACTGTTGCCTCCTTTGAAAGTGTGTTAACAGCGGGGTTCCTTCCCTTACGTGCCCCATACCCAGTCAGTCACCCGGTCCTTGCAGCTGACTTCCAAAATACTTGCACTTTTTCCTTCCTTTGCAGGTCTCTACAGCTCAGCTCGTTTAAGCACCCATTACCCATCTGCTGGACTATATGGGAGCCATGTAACAGGTCTTCCCACTTCTGTGCTTTCACACCTCTTCTGAGCCTCTCTGTCCTCAGCAGGCAGAGCAAGGCAAGGATGGTAGATAGCTTTGTCGTCCAGGCTTCGCTTCCTGCGTGCGAGGTGGGGCTTTGCACATCCCTGTAGCCCTGCGGTGGGCGGGCGGGAGGAAGGGAGGCCAGTCAGCTGCTGCAGCTAGTGACCCAGGAACGTGACACCTGAAAGCAGGTGTAAGGCAGGCCTTTCCCTTCCTGACACGAGCTGTGCTCTGAAGGGCTCTGAGAACCAAGTTTCTTGTTAGTGAGCCCCCTCTGTTCAGGGGGTTTGGGGAGAGAAGACAATATAAAATTCCCCGCCAAGATCCTGTGTCCCGAAGGATTAGTCCATCAATATCGCTGCAAATAAGGTTGTTTGCTAATCCTGGTCCTGTGGGAAAGGCTGCAAGATAGAAGGGCAGAAAGACTGCTTCTCTGTGAGCTTGTTTTGAGGAATGGGGAGAAAGAGACAGAAAAAGAGACTAGGAAACGTGCTTTTTCAGAATGGTGGGCACTAGTGGAGGCCGTACCTAGGAGACAGCAGTGAATTCATTGCAGAACACATGTCACACCAATCTAGTTTCTGAAAAGAGAAATGGCCTAATGTGCCTTTAGAAGAGTAAAAGAAAATGTACCCTGAAGCCACAAAAAGCTTAAATTAAGACACCTGGGAAAGTAGTGTCAACGTCACAAAACCATTTGCACAAACGCTAAAGATGGTGTGAGTGTCACACCGTAAGCAGGGGGCTTGTTAAAGAACATAATCCTGTCAGACTGATCTTCCCACAGCAGTCACTGACCTGCTAGATCAAAAATGAGTGGTGATAGCATGGTAGTGGTGAATACATTTACTGCAGCTAACTCTTAGACTTGATCCTATAAAATATTCATCCAAAAAATGAAGAATATGAGTTTTAAAAAGGTCTACCTCGAGATGCAGATTATCTTAGTCCTGAGCATAAACATAAGATTTTCCAAAATTCTAAAGTTTCTTACCTTCAACTTTCCCCAGGAATTGGGGGGTGGAGTGGGGTGGGGATAACATTTATTAAGTAAATAAGATCACTTTATTAGTTTAGGAACATAAAACAGGTTATGTGTAATTAAGCTTGCTCATAAATGAACAGATTTTGTAGTATTGAATTTAAGGGTTTATTTAGGCTAAGGTGACCAGATTTTTAACATTGGTAAAGCGGGACACCATTGACCGGGGGGGAGGGGGTTCTTGATTAAAAATTTGGTCTATCTCCCGCCGTTCCCTAGCTTGTCGTGCATTCTTTCCAAAAATCAGGACTTTTTAAAACGCTGCGGGACACGGGACAAATTGTTAAAAATCGGGACTGTCCCGCCAAAAGCGGGATGTCTGGTCACCCTAATTTAGGCAGCGATCACAAACATTCTATCTGAATTTATTAAAGAAGGTACATGTTGAACATTAGGGAGCCGACTTCTTTCTGCCCCCTTGTGCCTGGGGCTTCAGGTTGGAAGGGAGCTGGGGGTGACTAGGTGGTTTAAAATTGGGTTATTGGGAGGCTTCTTCATTCTCCAGTCTGGTACCAGGGCTGCAATGACTTGAAGGCTAGGTCTGCAGACCAGAACACCTACAAGGGGCATTTCCCTGCGGCTGGACTTCCTCGCAGTGTCAGGACAGTCGGAACTCTTACATGGTGGCTCAGGGCTTCAGGTGTGCCTATTCCTGGAGCAAGGTAGAAACTGCATTGCCTTTTATGATCTCATCTTGGAAGTCACAGAGAGTCGTCTTTCTTTCTTGGTCATTGGACTTAAAAGACAGCCTAAATTCAAAGCAGGTGGTGACGGTAGTGGTGGAAACCCACCTTTCTATAGGAGGGGCAAAGAATTAGCAGACATGCATTAAATTGGTCATCATCATCATCATGATGTTATTATTATTAAGTGTTATTATGTGTGAATTTATATTTGCTAAAGATAAGAGATTGTTTTCAATTTCACTTAGCTGTCCAACATCTGGGCAAACTCATGACCCATGAGAGATAATATTCAATGAAAGATGAGCTATGGATTTTATACGAATGTGGGTCTCAATAATGCGAAGGTCACCTCCTTGGGGTAACAGTGCCACTGTTCATCCTGGTTTGTTTTCACGGGTTACCTTAATGAGAATCTGCAGTTCAGTAGACACTGCTCATGACTAAAGTTCTCAAACTAAATCAAATGGCAAGAATCATTTGACTTCATGTTTATGCACAAAATATATTTTCTTCACAGAAACAAGACCAAAGTAGTAAAGACACTCTTACACATTGCTTTTAGAAATTTTCTCTTAATTCCAATTAGCTTCCAAATTTGGCATATTATTAACTCACAAAATTTACTCTCAGAAGGGTTAGTTTGAATATATAACCTGAAAAATATACTCTCAGATTTTTTTTTTTTTTTTTTTTTGCTTACGTACCCATTACCTTTGCGTTTCTAAACAAGACCTCTAAGTGGAAAAAAAAAAAAGATTAGCACACAGTAAATCCTCAGCATGTGGACCACCTAGAGAGTGCATTGTTCTGGAGATGTGAATTTTCTGGTTAAAGGTAAATATTTTTGATGGCAGTTTTTCTGCAAGATTGACCCCCCCTCCCCCCCATACCTCTTGCCTTATGTAACTTTTTCTTGATGGTTCGGGATCATCATTATAAACATCAGTTAATGTGATGTGTTGTTTGAGTGGGGATTGAGAGGAGGAGACATGCAGATAATGCAAATAGTTCCCTAGAGTGACTCTCACTTTCTTGTATAAGCACCAAGGTTTTCTTCCAAGAGGATGCTTTTCTGTTCATACTGAAAGAGTATGATTCTAAAATAGTAACTAACAGTACAGAATAATGATAGAATTAGTGTACAATCTCATGTGTATGCTCTATGAGTGAGTGGTACTGGGTGATACATTTGAAAGCCTCATTATGTTGATTACATTTCCATTTCTTAAAGCTTTTGGACTGTGAGAAGTGGGCACTTGCCAGGTGGAAGTCAGTCAGCACCCACAGGAGAGTCATCAGCCCTGTGCAGCAGAGCAGGCGATAGGAGATGCTCTGGATTGAGTTCTGAAAAAGTCATCTTTTTTTCTCTTTTTTTCCAAGAATGTTCATGTTGGCAGACTTCTTTCATGGGCTATATCTAGCCTGTTAATGCCCATAGCTTAATTTGTAACCTTAAAGACCTACATAGAAAATACATACATTTACAGCCCAGTTGATTATTTTACTCATTAAAAAAAACAGATGCAGTATTTTTGGCCGAACTGCCACCTTCCAGTAATTCACCAAATGACCAGCACAGCCGTTGTGTGTTCTCTGGCTCTTTTAGAAAGCATGGAGTTGTTCCTTTGGCCACATACATGCAGATCTACAAGAAAGGTGACATTGTAGACATCAAGGGAATGGACACTGTTCAAAAAGGAATGTCCCACAAATGTTAACCATGGCAAAACTGGAAGAATCTAGAATGTTACCCAGCATGTCGTTGGCACTATTGTAAACAAACAAGATAAGGGCAGGATTCTTGCCAAGAGAATTAATGTGCATATTGAGCATACCGAGCACTCTAAGAGCCAAGATAGCTTCCTCAAACCTGTGAAGAAAAAGGATCAGAAAAGAAGGAAGCCTAAGAGAAAGTTTCCTGGGTTCAACTGAAGCGCCAGCCTACTTCACCCGGGAAGCACACTTTGTGAGAGCCAGGAGAAAGGAGCCTGAATTCTGGAACCCATTCCCTATGAATTCATGGCATGGTAACTGAGTAGAAGTGTGGTGTCCCCTCCTCCAAAGATATATTTAAAGAAATCTTTCATTGTGTCCTTAAAAAATGAATAAATAAACAGTAGCCGTCTTTTACAAATTCAGCTGTTTCACCAAGAACGGATCTTAGGGAGATCTACCAAGGATGGTTCAGAACCTTCACATAAACCCAACAGCCAAGTTTTCTGACTCTGATAGGGTAGGTGGGTCAGTGTTATTCTGATCTGCAAATATTGTCCTATTTTTACGCTTCTTTGCTTTCTTTCTTTTCCTGCCTTCCCCCCTTTTTAAAAGTTATAATCATTTTAAATCATAATTTTAAAAATCACAAACTGGGATGCCAGGATCTCTCAACAGGTTGAGTGCTTGCCTTGCAGCCCCGAGGTCTGGGGATCAAGTCCCAGCCTCAGTCCCAGCCTTTGCAAACCCATATGCTGAACTGTGGCGTGCCTCCCATGTGGGAGGCCCCCAATTCCGTTAGCACCCCACATCCACCTGTGTGGAATGACTGTGTCACAACTAATGATGTGCCGCTATGGACACTGCGCTGGGCCCTCCTCCTTCTCTCAGTCTCTGCATCTCTCTCAAACAATAAATCTTTTTAAAAAAATCATAATCAGTGGCTTGTGATACACTGTCATTTTTGGTCTCTGGAGAAAGTGACAACCAGGCTGAGAACTGGAATTGGGCAAGAATGGCGCAGGTCTTAGACCTAAACACTTCTCTGTTTGTTGAGAAGCCTGGTGCCTTTCGGGGATTGTGACTGACATGCACGTCGAGGACCTGGTCAGATTCAGTAGGTTCTCCCAGATGAGGGAGAAAAACCAAGTGGGGAGTGTGTCAGGGGGTCATGAGAGACATGTTTTATGGTGACAACATGGATTGTGTCTACATTTGCCTTCCCATTTTCCCTTTGATTTGAGTGAGTTATACAATCTGGGGACAATAATGGAAAATTTGTGCTAATTATGCATCCTTGTTGGCAATGTCTGCCTTATTTAATCATGTAGAAAAAAGAGCTTAGGAATCTATGATCTGTTGTTTGCTCTTTCAGTTTAAGAAGTGAAAAACAACCCTCAGACTCTTAATTTTGTTTATCAACTATAAATCTCCATTAAACAAAACTTAAGGCTCATCAACACAGAGCAGACTTGAAACTACTCTCAATCATGATCTTTGTACTGAGCTAGACCTGAGATTCAGAATCTACAGAAAAGTTATATTATGTTTTGGTCACATTGATTCAAACTTCTTTTTTCTTACCCCAGAGAATTATTGTAAATCAATTTTGAAACCCTTGACTTGGAGGAATTCAGTTATTTGTTGCACTGGATATTAACAAAAATGTTCTGATAGGGTCTTTCTAGTCAATTGATATGCTATACACCTTGAACTGAGGTCTGCTGTTTTAATTCTTTTATTTTCCATTTCATTGGTTAGGCCATTATAAGACTCGCTGGTTTGGGGATAAAAATAGTCTTTAAATTGCCATATGTGTTATGATCCTGAAAGGCTAGACTTTCTCCCACTTCTGGTAGTCAAGGGTCAGTTTTTGCTCCATTGTCAGTAAACAGGATCGATTTGCCACAGTAGACTAGACTCAGGGAGAGATTAAGGGTTCACACCTTGACCTCCATCCTGTTATACCACAGGTGGAATGAAAGTTATGGAACAGAGGTGCCAAGGAAAGGAGAGGTGTTTTGTTTTTTTACTTATTTATAGTCCTTGGTACAGAGAGTGATTCTGCCTCTTCCCCCACTCCCAGTAACTACCCTGTTGTCCTTCTGTGTGAGCAGGGATCCTCCTAGGCAGTTAGGGGTGTTCAGGTTAGCGCCCTGATACCTTCTCCAACCCCACGTAACCCTTGACCTACATGCCAAGGTAGTTTTGAAGAACCTTTGGCTACACCATGTTTTTTTCTTTTTGTAATTTTGTTTTTTGATGGTAGGACCAGAACATAAAGCTTATTTTCAGAGAAATTGTATAATTTAAGACATTCTTCATTTCATATTCTTGGAAAACAGAAAATGTAATGCTAGGCTGGTTTTGTCAGTCAGCCGAACAGTCTGACCTAAAAACCCTAAAAGCCTTCATCTCTAATCTGCTTGAGCATCGTGCTGCTATTTGTTTTTAAGCGTACTGATTTGATCCTCTTTTAAGAGTGAGTTTTACAGTGATGACACCTGTTCCATTTCCCCATTCTCATAAAAGGAAGCTAGAATTTACTGAGCACTTATTATGTGCTGGAACACCGGCTATAGCCCTTCCTATTGTCTTCATTAAATCTTCCTAACAGCCCTACATTGTAGGTTCTATTATTAGCCCCCCTTACTGAGAACTAATGGGCACCAAGAAGTTAACTCATTTGCTCAAGTTCACATAGCTAGTGAATGGTAGAGCCTGGATTCTTACATTCCTTTAAGAAGAGGATTTGCCGAAACAAAAAGCGTGGCACATCCTTTCTTTCCATTTAGCAGATATTCTCTCCTCTATCTTTTTTATTCTTTAAATCTTGCTCATTCCAGTCTTTTAGCTTGACAGTATCATTCTCTTTTCAGTTATCACATCTTAACATCCTTCTCTTTGTCCAAGGATTGCCAGACTTCCTGTCTAGACAAGTTCTTACAATTTCTTTTCTCCTCACCTCCTAAAAGTAATCTCATGAGCCTTTTTGCTAGTGAAATATCATGGAAGATTTGTATTCCCTTTTATAAAAATCCCTCAGGGTTAAGAAGATGCGTTCACGTGCAGGTGTTTCCTGGAGGGGCTACTCTCTCTCTTCAGATACATTTTCTTTAATCACCAGGGTCTGTTCATCTGACACATAGTGTTCAAGTAATGCTTTGCATCAAAGGCCCTCTGTGTGCCTTCAGGTTTCATCAAGCTCTGGAGGGCTGTGGCATCTGTCTTTGCTTGGGCAGGAAGGTATCTCATGCTCATTTCTAACTGGTTTGCAGCCTTTTTTCATCTTAAAGTTCTTAAGTTTCATATCTTTTGCTCCCTTTGCCATAAAGGAGGCTATATAACATAGAGCAGTGTTTCTCAAAGTGTGGTCGGTGGAACCCTGGGGGATTCTGAGACCTAAAATCTCTTCATAAAAATACTGAGACACGCACCATTTTCACCGTGTTGACGTTTGTATTGATGACGCCTTCGCATGAATCACGGCAGGGGCATCTGACTGGAACTAGTCGTCAGTCCATTTTTCTCCAGCCCACAGTGTGAAAAGCCCGTTTCACTTAAGAAAGTTCTTGTTGTAGCAGTACAAATAACTTTATTAAATCTCAAGCCTCAAGTATGTCTTTTTAATGTCTTGTGTAATTGAGTGGGAAGTATACACTGAAGTACTTCTGTCATGTATCTTTGTGGGATGAATGAATGAATGAATGGATAAGTGAATTAGTGAGTAATTCTTCCTTTAGCTGCTGACCAAATTCACAGACCTATGGCTCTTTGTATATCTCATAGGCTTTATACTACTATCAGATATCTAGATGTTCAGAATTACCACTGAAATCCTGTGGAATGCTTTGGCATAGTCAAAATTGAGTTTGCATCTCAACCTTACAGCTGTGAACTGTGTGAACCAGAGCATGGCGTTCCTGTTTTTGTCTAGGTAAAAAGCAGATAATGAAACCTAACTCTCAGAGATAGGAGGATTACCTGAGGTAATGTTTGTATCATGTCCTGCTCAGTAATGTTACTTCCTATGCCTTCCTTCTCTATAATTAGATAGCTGCTTGTATGAGTCTGTGGGGTAGTTGGTCACGTAATTTTCTAAGCATTTATAAGAAATGAAACACATAAAATAATTCTGGTTCCTTTTCTGCCTCATATATGCGAGGAAGGAAACTTTCGCAGTATCTTTCCCCATTACCTACACACACCAAGAACATTTCATTAAAACTCCCCTAATGTTAATGTAAGACATTTGGCAGGAAAAGAGGATTTAGGATTCCCTGTGCATTACTGAGGGATCTTTAGATGGCAGAGTGGCATAGTTAGAAGAGCCTTCTTGTTGGGAGCAGCCGGCTAGTTCTGTGACTGGGCTTTCTGTAACCACTGTGAGCCTAGTAGCCTTGTCCACAGAGTGGAGATAGGGTGGTGATAATTTAATAACGATAATTTTTATATCATCCCTACACTGAATGACTCCCTTGCCAATTGGTAGTTCCTACCATTATTGATTACACTCTTACTATTAAAGGGATGTTTTGTTTCTTGGGGAATGTTGGTTGCTTTAAATTATGTAGTCCATCTAGGAGCCAGTGTAGACTCCCGAGGTGGGTGACTGTGATTAGAAATGTACTTCTCTCTTGAGAGGCCCATGTCCCTGTGAGGCGCGGCTGCCTGACAGACGGCTCACTGTCACCCAGCTGCAACGGTGGGCACTAATAGGATGTGCAAAGCAGATACCTTTGTCTCTCTTATTCTTCTCCAGTAGCTTTTACCAGCGTCTATCTCCTGTTTTAAAGAGACAGACTCACCTTTTACTGAAGCTCTGTAGAATTAATATATTTGTAACTAGGTATTTGAAACCGTATCTTATTTTCATTACCATATTTATTAAGTGTTCATTTAGTGCTAGCAACTGCTAGATACTGTGAACCTTTGCAGATGAATTGTAGATTCAATAAATATGTGTTGAGCACTTAATATGATCTTACTTCTGCTAGAAACAGGAGATACAAAGGTGAGTAAGACATGGTCGGTACTGTTAATCATCTTAGGGGTTAATGGGGGGGAGGAAAAACCTAAGCACATAGGCAATGCATGGAATGATATGGGAGGCACATAAAAAGGGGAGCGGCGGCAGGGGTAGGCGACTTCCTGGAGGAAGTGGCACTGGATAGAGCTCGAAGTGATGTTCGAAGAGTCAGCATATGTATCTTGACATTTAGTGTGTGCCACCGTAAGAGTTTCCTTGACTCATAAAGGGAGACAGACCCTCCAGTTGGAGAACCTTTGGGGGAGCTGCCAGTGTTTCTCGAGGGTTTGGGCAAAGGTCATAGATTCGGGTTATAGTTCAAAGCAGATTGTGCTGATGTTGGACTGGTACAGGCAATGCATTGTTCTTGTAATCAGGGGTGAGACGACTAACTTTTTTAATGTAAGTCTTTTTTTTTTTTTTTTTTTTATCTTTTCACATTTATAGAGAGAAATTATCTTTTTGTCTTCAGTGCATAGTTATTTCTATTTTACTTTTGACAGATAGAGAGAGAGACAGAGACAGAGACAGTTAGAGAACCAAACTGTGGGAACTCCCCAGTTCAGCACGTGGGTCCTGCCTGGGCCGGAGCCGGGATTCGATCCTCG
>PVKE010012604.1:0-38019 GCA_004027555.1 Craseonycteris thonglongyai
TATATATATATATATATATATATATTCACATATACACAGTATAATTTGACCAACAGCTATGACATTTGATTGCTCTCCAGTTGAGAAAACTAAATAAAAAATTCCCTCTCCTGTGGCAGTCATTGAAAAGCAACAGTAACTTAATATAATCCTCCATGTGATCCCTTCATGAACAAGGCTATTTTTAACTCCAAAATTTCATATTGTACAATATTTAAATATTTCTGCACCAACTGTGAATCTTCAGACACTTTCTAATCATCATAATTAATTATAATAACTATGACCACCATCAATATTACCTTCAGTGGATTGTTCTTTATCAGCAGATGACATATCCAGCCATCATTGAGGGCTAATCTTGGGACTCCAGTTAAGTTGGAAGTACAGGGTAAATGGTGTTATAAATGGAGACAAGTTAATTGAAACACACACAAACTGAAAGTAAAGGGATCGGAAGAAGGTATTTCATGAAAATGGAAACTAACAAAAAAGCCGAGGTAACAATACTTATACCAGACAAAATAGACTTTAAAACAAAGGCTATAACAAGAGACAAAAAAGGAGCAAGTAATCCCACATCTAAGTAGTTTTCAAAAGAAACCCAAAACACTGCTTTGAGGAGACATGAACATCTATATGTTCATTGCAGCATAGTTCACAATGGCCAAGATGTAGAGGCAGTCTGCATGCCCAGTGATGGATAAATAGATAAGGAGTAGATGGTGCATATATGCAATGGAATATTGCTCAGCCATGGAATTAAATGGGTTCTTGCCATCTGTGGCAGAACGAATGGACCTGGAGGGTGTTGTGCTGAGTGGATGGAGTATGTCAGACAAAAAAAGACAGATGCAATGTAATTTCATTTATATATGGAATCTAAAGAACAAAATGAATGAACAAACAAAACAGAAACAAACTCATAGAACCTGAAAACATTTTTATGGTTGCCAGGTAGGAGGGGGTTGGGAATGAGTGAAAAGAGAAAAGAATTAAGAAGTACAAATTGGTTGTTACACAGTAGTCATGGGGATGTAGGGTACAGCGTAAGAATATAGTAAATAATATTATAATAACTATAATGATCAGATGGGTACTATATTGGGGTAATATATGGAAGGGGAGTTGGGAGCAGGGTGAGAAGAGTGAAGGGATTAAGAAGTACAAATTGTTAGCTACAAAATGGTCATGGGGCTGTAAAACAAAGCACAGAGAATAGTCAATAATATGGTAATTATGTATAGTTTCAATTGGGTACCAGATTAGTCAGGGGGATCAGTACTTAAATGATATAAATGTCAAACAACTATGCTGCACACCTGAAATTAATATACAATAACATTGAATGTCAAAATAAAGTATAAAAATGTTAACTATGAGGGAGTTGATGCATGTGTTATCTATCTTAATCTTGGTAATAATTTCACAATTTATATGTATATAAAATTATTACATTTTATATTTTAAATATATACAATTATATTTGTCAATATGCCAGGTTATTGCTGAATAAGTTTTTAAAATACAAAAGAAAAAATAAAATTCTAGAAATAAAAACAATGTAATAAAAATGGGAAATAAAAGGTAATTCTAGACAAAGAAGCATTTAGTATCAGACTTTCTACTTAGTCTTATTCAGATTACTTATTTTGCCTCATATAATCTCATCTCTTTTCCTTTGTATTTTGTACTTGTTCACTTTTTGGTAATCATGACTATGTGTTTCTACAATTTAAATTACATTTGGAGCCAAAGCAAAGGAAATAGTCTAAGAGGTAGACAGACAGACACTACATGTAGAAGGTGAGAATTTAGGCACTGAAATCAAACTGCCTATTTTCTATCTTAACTCTACCACTTGCTAGTGCAGAATCTTAGTCCAGGTTACTAAAACTCTAGCTAGCTAACATCAGGACAGTGATTTCCAACCTTTTGGCTTCTCTGGACCACATTGAAAGAAGAATTGTCTTGGGCCACACATAGAATACATTAACACTAACAATAGCTGATAACTAAAAAAAACAAAAAAAAAGTCTCAGTGTTATAAGAATTTGTGTTGGGCCTCATTCAAAACTGTTCTGGGCTGCAGGTTGGACATGCCTTATCTAGGACATGGGATTGATGCTGGAATTAATTTGACCTACTGTGTGGAAAGAACTCAGTCTAATGCCTGGCAGTGGCCTATTAGCCAATGGGAATAGCAGTTCTATCTCGCTCAGCATGGTCTTCCCAGACAATGTGCCAATTGTGTTTGACACAGAGTAGGTGCTCAGAAAGTACATCACATGCTGGAATGTTTCCTTGGAAATCTTATACGAGAATTTTTGCAGATTATGACATGTGGACTACAGTTTACTTGTATCAGGAGTTGAAAAATCAGCTACCAAAACCAAATTTTGGATCTCAAAATCTGAGTCTTCTGAAACCATCATGTGAATAAATAAGATGTTTCCATCTTTAGAGACCCATATTCCAGTTTAACTAGTTTAAGCCTACTTTTTTTTCTTTTAAGATTTATTTTTATTGTTTTTGACAGAGAGAGAGACAGAGACAGAAAGAGAAGGTATAGGGACCAGAGTAGTCTCCATAGTGGTACATCACTAGTTTTCAACATAGTTTCATTCCACAGACGTGCATGGGACAGTTAAGGGCAGGAACCAGGCAGGGGACCTACCAAATGGGAGGAGTGTCCCAGTGAACTGGGGGATTCCCACATGAGGAGCACACCCAGGACCACAGCAGAACCGGGGGCCTCCCACATGGGAAGCTAACCCCAGCAGGAACTGAAATGGGGGGCCATATCCCATCAGCATATGGATCTGCAAAGGCTAGGGCATGGGACTGAGACTAGAACCAGGATTCAATCCTCAGACCATGGGGCTGCAATTTAAGTGCTCAGCCTGCTGAGCCATCCTCGCTTCCTCTATCTCTTCTTCAATGTTACATTTTGGGGTTTTCAGGCTCAATAAGTGGAAGAACTTTGTTGGTAGTATAGAGAAGTACCTTTTCCTACTTGGTCAAATATCTCAAATCAACATTCCAGTTGAGAATTTCCCATACTTGTACATTTCACCAAAGTACCCAGTGTCCTTTGTTTCCAAATAGATATCAGACAATAATATCAGTCACTTCAGTATTTCATATCATTGAAATTTAAGCTTACATGCATGACTTGGATAATTATGAAACAGTCAAGATTACTTTGTGTCTCAATAACTTCTCAAAATTAGATGAGAAGAGGAATGTGTGAGCTTGGAAGACTGTGCTGTGCTTTCTTCTGAATACAGGAAGGTGTGAGAGCACATTCAGGAAAGGAGGCTCAGTAGATCTGCGTTCTGGATGAGGATGGATGAAAAGGAAATCATAGTGCAGACGAAACTATGGTGTTATTCTGGGATGTTTACTAATGCAATTCTTAGAGCTTTAAATTATTCCCTTTGAAGAATTCCTCCTGATGAACCTGTTAGCACCATTGCTGCTAGTCAGCTCCCTTAGATCTTTATTAGCCAAACTACTCCAGCTGTATAACACTCTTCTTACAGTCATAAGTGGGTGACCTCAAATACCAGCTAGTGTCAGAACAGTTGCCCAGGATGCTACAGCATGTCTTCACTTGACTAATGCATGACCTAGATCCTGAACTCAACTCTGTAGCCCCAACTTTGGTCATCACTTCTGCAGCTCCCCCTGTGGTTTGGCATTCATTCATGCTCTTATGTCCTTATTAACTCGGGCTCATCCTGTAGCTTGCTCCTCTCTTTCTCCTGGGCTGTGCTCCAGGTAGAGACCCAAATCCATGCAATTAAACTCTCTCTCAAGTCAAGCAAACCAAATCCTGATCCTATATAAAAAGAAAAAAATTTAGCCAATAGCCTCAAAGCAGAATTTTTCAAATTTGAGCATTATATGGGCCCTTTAAAAATATATATTTACTTTCCCAAATCATGACTTAAATCATTTTTTAATAGAATGTGACTTTGAAAATTATAGACATGGGGAAACTGGGATGGATCAGTGGTTTAAGTGCTCGCGTTGCAGCCCCAGAGACCAAGGATTGAATCCCGGCTCTGACCCATGCAGACCCATGTGCTGAACTGGGGTGTGCCCCCAGTTCAGTTCTTGCTGGGGCCTATGCGGGAGGCTCCTGGCCCAGTTCCTGCCCTGTGCAACCCCGTGCCCACCTGTGAAGTGAAACTATATGGAAAATTAATGCTGTCAACTATGGAGACTGCTCTTGTCCCTCCCCTTTCTCTCTGTTTCAATATCTATCTATCTATCTCTCTCTCTCTCTGTCAAAAAACAATAAAAATGAATCTTAAAAAAATAAAAATAAAAAGTATAGACATGAAATTAGGTACGTACTTGCTTCTTTTATACCTCTTGCATCTGTAAAACTAAATTAAACAGAAAGTACAAACCCAATTCAGATGAACAAAATTAATATAATATAATACTGAATGTTATTTTGTAGAAAATGAGTTTTACTTCTGATGTAAATACAACACTGACTGCTTCGAGACAGGTTCTCTTGAGATTTTTCATAATCTGTGATGATTCAATTCTTCCATGCACTCTTTCGAATATTTATTATGAAACCTTGTACACAAAGCATTTTATGACATTTGGGCTTCATTTTATACAATTATATCATTTACCTATAACTCTATGATCTTTTTATGTAGACTTATGCTCTTCTTTTTATATTGACTCATAACAATTAAAAGTTGTTTTGGAATAGTGAGTTAGTTTCAATAGTATCATCCAGGTAATTTCATAGATAACCACTGAATTAAAGGCAAAAAAAAAAAAAAAATTAATCAATTGCTACAGGTTGAACAACCATAACCCCCAAAATTCACATGCTGAAACCTGACCCCCAAAGTGAAGCTATTAGGAAGTAGGGCCTTTCAGAGGTGATTAGGTGATAAGGGCAGCATCCTCATGAATGGGATTAGTGCCCTTATAGAGGAGACTCCAGAGAGCTCCCTTGCCCTTTGTGAGGCTATAGCAAGAAGAAGGCTGTCCGTGAGGAAACAGGCCCTCAGCAGACATTGAATCTGTTGCTGTGCTGATCTTGGACTCCCTAGCCTCCAGAATTGTGATAAGTACATTTTTAATGTTTATAAGCCACCCAGTTTATGGTATTCTGCTCTAGCAGTCAAACAAACTAAGGCTATTCCCATCAATCATATGCCATTAGGAATTCAGGTCCAAAGACCTGAATATATCCACAGGCTACCATTTGAAATCCTATAAACTGCTCTCGAGAGACAGAATTTTAGGTAGGACTCATACATAGATTCAAATATTTACAGGAGTCAAAAATATTAACATAAGTAGAATAAGCTCAGAAGTCATCATATGGGGTGTGTGACCCATGACAAACTGGAGTGACAATAACCTGCCTAAAGGAAGGAATTTCACTCGGCACCAAATTATGGCAGCCATGTACAAACCATGCCATTTCTGATTTTGCAAGGATTTTCCATTTTTCAAGGAAGGAGAAATAGAAATTAAGATGTTTATGTGAAACCTTCTAACTTTTAAATATTATAAAGTAATTCAAAATTGTTAAACAGTCTGGGTCAAACAAAATTATATTTATAGGCCAGATATCCCTGTGAACCACGGTTCATAATATCTGATCGGTGCTGAGTATTATCCAAAATTGTTCTGTAGGTCAAGAACTAAAGGTGACTCTATGGAAGTTATAAAGGAAATGCCCTTATAAGCAGCTACTTTGGAAAGACATAACCTATGTTTGCCAGTAGGCAAACTGTGACCTCTAGCACTAGGCTGGTAGAGTCTTCAGGAGCTATTGGTTCAGAGTGAATCTCCTAGGCAGAATGTAGCTGACCACTCAGTGCTGCCAGGAAAAACAATCTGCTATTGGGAGTAGCAGATAAGAGGGTTAAAT
Source organism: Craseonycteris thonglongyai (assembly GCA_004027555.1). Classification (NCBI taxonomy): domain Eukaryota; kingdom Metazoa; phylum Chordata; class Mammalia; order Chiroptera; family Craseonycteridae; genus Craseonycteris; species Craseonycteris thonglongyai. The sequence continues at coordinate 5,921 of PVKE010012604.1, forward strand.
GAGGGAACCACATTTCAAGTATTGGGAATCTGCCAACCAACCCTCTCAGACTTATCTCCAGCATCTCAGAATGAGCCATCACTGATCGCTGCAGGCTGCGAGCCTTGCCATTTTTCCAATTTACAACTCACTGTGGAGATGAATGAAATTCCTTATAAGAAAGCAGGTCAGATAAATAAGATTCTTCGGAATTATGGAAAAGATTTAAGTTATGTAAACTTTCACTGTGGTGGATGTGGCCCAAAAGAAGAGGGCTATCTATACAATAAGTAAATTCATTTTATTAGAATTTCTACTCAGATAATGGTAGAAAGAAAACACTCTCACCTAGGAGGTGCCATGTGACCAACAACAATTAAACACTCTCTAAGCAACCTCCAAGTCTTTTTGAACAATCCAAGAACCCATGGTTTTAAAATTGCTTGCTTTGTTGAAATCTAAATTTAAAGTTTAGGTTTTGTGCCCTTGCAATATGTATTCTGTGCTATAAATAAGGTATTACTTCCTATGTCTTTACCACAGAGTATTTTACTGAAATCTATTTACTTCTGAACACATGAAACCATGCATTTGCGTTGCATGAAAATTGATTTTTTTAAATAAATAAATACATAAATGAAATAGGTGAAGTTGGAATGAGAGGTTAATGTTATTCTGACATCCTTCCTGAGCACTGACTAGGGTCAGTGCATGTTTTGGTATTTCTTTCCCAGCAGTTGAAAACCACCACTCAGCACCACAGAAAATAACGGGTTATATGGGAGCAGGGTAAGAGATTTCACTGAGTCAGATCCTCAAGGATCACTAGTATAGCTGCTGAAACCAATCTAATTTAACCCTCAGTTACACATTCCCTTGTTTGTGAGAACTCTACATAAAGAAGATGTAAAATGTCATTTATTACTCATCTAGGAAAAATATACCTTGTTTTTGAAGTCCAGGTTAGTAATAGCCAGAAATAAAAGTTGCTATATCTAATATTTTTAAATAATCCTAATTATGAACTACTTTGCCATTCATTAAATGATAGGAAAAAATCAGATTAAAAAAATGTAGAGGTAATAGCTGACAATTTATGTTTTTGTCATTTATTTTATAAGATAACTTAAAGAAACTCTATTTGGGACCTGAAGGAAAACTACCCTATTGTTAGTGTATATTGTTAGGCTAGAATCCTAACAGTATACTCTAATGTCTATTAAATAAACTTTCTATAAATTCTTTTATTAAACTATTGTGTCTTCCTCTCAAAAATAAGATACAAATATAGTGCAGAATCTTATAATACAACTATATGACTTTGATCACATCCAATGAGAGCCCTATTCCACACTAACAGCACCATAACATCACTTTGTCATCTGCAAATTCTTCCCTGATGAGGACAGATGTGAATAGCCTAGGAAGATATAAACTCTCTATACCCTAGAGTAATTTGCCTCTATTTTTTTTAACTGAGTTCAAATTTCAAAATTCTCATTTAAAAACGTCAGACAATTGGTTTGATGTGGGAGAAGAAACCTAATGCGTCTGCTGGCACAGTTCCAGCCTCCGTATCATCAGCCTACATTCCTGGGAGTATCTCCATTACCTGGAGGTGAAAAAGCTAAAATGCAGTTTAAACAAACCAACGAACAAGGTTGGAGAATGAAAATGACCAACATTCACAATAGTGGAGGAACGTTAATCAGTATCTCCAGTCAGCCACTGGTTAGAACAATCAAGCGCAGCATCATGAGTTTCCATGTCTAGATCAAAAAGAAATTTGTGCGAGCCTAAAGGAAATCAAACAAGAAGATTTAAAAGTTCTGGCTTTCCTCAGAAAATATATAAAGATATATTGCTTCTCTTGGAGATTTTATAGCAATATATGTGAGAAAACTCTCCAAATTCAATTCTTAAAGACTAAATTCAATTGCTGAAGACTAAAAGTCTAGTAGTAAAAGGGAAAATTAAAGGAAAAAAGACAGATGACATGGCAGTAACCAGTAAGCTTAGAGGAAGAAAAAAAATGAATTTTTAATTTTCAACATTATTTCTAGAGATGTACAAATATATTTAAATCATGAGTAGCATTTGTTCTGATGGGGTGGTTCAATCTTTTGACTTCCCTGGCACACATTAGAAGAATTGTCTTGGGCCACACATAAAATACATTAACACTAACAATAGCTGATGAACTAAAAAAGATATATATATTACAAAGAAATCTCATAATATTTTAAGAAAATTTACAAATTTATGTTGGGCCATAGCAAGGCCATCCAGGGCCAAACGCAGCCCTTGGGCCATGCATTGGATAACCTTGTTCTAGGAGATGATTGCTTTAGTGCCGTCCTCAGTATCAGCCTGTCCTCTATTAGCCATTATGTGCAACATAAAAGAAATTAGCCATAAGAGCACAATGAATTATTTAGGGCTCCTCCATATCACAGCGAATAAGATTATAGCTTAATGCCATTATTAAGTCAGCATCAGGGAGAGGCTGACTTAACATAGCAAGATACAACTTTGTCACAGAAGGAGCTGCTTAAGAATGGTGTACAAAGCAGGAAAATATTCACTTTTATTGGATTAAAAGGTAAAAATGCTCTGTATCATAATAACTATGTATTTCTGAGCATGTCAGATTGAGCTAATCCAAAAAGAGAATTATAGACAAGGTTCTTTATCTGCTTATAAAAAAATTTTTAAAAATTAAAACTAAGTTAAGAGTAAATTTTTCTTAAATTTCACTAGAGTCCTTGATGCTCCCATCTCTGTCCCAGAAATTATATGAACTAATCTTCAGTACCTAGAAATAAATTAGCAGACACAACAATTTACTGTTTACGCCCATCCTCCCCACCTGTACTTCCTCATATTTACCCAGCATGAACTCACAGACTTCAGGAGTGGAACCATGCATGAATTTATTTGATAAGATATATAACGCCTCTACCAAATTTCTTAGAGTAGAGAATCCAAAGTTTCCTAATATTGTCAGATACCCGAAGCATAATGATTTTACTCACTGGGCATCTCAGTACCAAAGGTGCTGAGGGAATATAGAGTAGTCAAGTTCCATTAAAGGGCAGTTTAGTCAGTGTCCTCTGCTCTCTTACCTTGTAAGACTAGCTTCATCCTCGGCCATGCTATAAAACCACTACAGTGCATTCCTCTGTCAAATGTCACAGCAACTTGTAAAATGAAGGAGAGATTAAAGACTTTCCAAGGAATATAATTGCCAAGTACTTTCTGGGCAGATAGAAATAGGGAGGCACTATTTTCTGACTGACCCTCACCAAGTGCATGCTTTTCAGTATATCAACCCATTAGCTGGAAGAAAAGTATATATACTAGGCTAGAAATACTATTTATACTTGTAATAAAAGAAATACAGACATGAGCGATAAAATCAAGCATATCCTGTATGGACCCATTCAACCAATGATGACTTTCTGAAACTATAATGGGTTTTGTCTGAAAAATGGCAGATGATTGCCCCAGATAAGTAGTTGGTAATTTACTTGCACATTAAAAAGATTGCTGATGAAATACTATATAAAGACTTTACCCAGAAGGTTAGCAAATATGGGCTTAAGAATAAGATCCTTTGGCCTGATAAGAAATAGCCTGGCTAAAGTACAGAGGATAAGGAAGCACTTTAATCTAGAAATGAGTGACCAGCCAAATGTCACAAGCATAAATATTAGAATCAGTTTGCTTATTTACTTTAAAGATTAAAGTCTCAAAGAATAAAGGTGAGAGAGTGATGACATTTCTGGTATAAAGCTGGAGAACTCTCCAATTCAACCTCTCATTCACGAAGAATGAGATGAAAAAGGATGAAAGCTATGCTTTATAGTGTGTACACCACCCATAACCAAAAACTGGATATGGTGCAAAAAGCATGAGCAGAAATACAGCCTTGTAGAATGGATTCACCCAGAGGAAACAGGGGGTAAAATGAAAACAGAATGAAAAAACAAAATACCAGTTCACACTTTTTAACTATATTAGGGAGCCTTTGGACCCCCATTTCCTGGTGTTCAGTAAAAACAAAGTTGATCAAAGTAGTTTTCTGTCTCACACATCTGGATTTGAATATAAGACAATTACAAATCATTTCTGCATCCTTAACCACCTCAGAAAATCCTAGCTTGTTCAAACAAATTGATTTTTCTACCTAATACAAAGAACTTAGAGATGAAATAAAATAAGTGCAAGCCTAGATCGGAGCAGAAAGTTAATAAAGACTGTGCAATTGTCACTCAATAGTTTGGTGGTTACCTGAGGAAAGGGGAGGAGGTGGGAGGGAGAGTTGGGACGGGAAGGGGGGGAGCGGGAGTGGACACTGGATATATGTTGATGAAAGGGGAGCTGATTCTGGGGGGTGAGCACATAATGCGATGCATAGGTGATGTGATGTGGACTTGTACATCCAGAAACTAACTAATTGTTACCAATCAATGTCACCCCAATAAATTTAACAATAAAATTTAAAAAAAAAGAAATTATAGTGTGACAACTATAATACCACATTACCTCTTTAAAAAAAGTACATATTTTAGTAATGTTGATCCTTCCAATAAAAGGTTATAGAATTACAAAAAAAGAAAATTTAATATGGTAACCGATCACTGTGAAGAATGAATAGCCACTGCCTCCACACTGTATAGCTGCTTTAAAACAATATACCTCTTAGATTTATTCCATGTTTTTGGTCTGAATGCTCCTGGCTTGCAAACTGTCTTTTTGATATGTGCACAATAAATTTTTACTAGTTAGAAAAAAAGAAAAAAATATATTGTGCAATTGTAATTCAGGTATGCTCATAACCTGATATTACAGTGATGCCTCAGAATTCAAACTTAATGCAACCCAGAACCCTGTTCGAGTTCCAAAACGATCAAGTTCCAAGACGAGTGGACATTCGGAAAAAGCTATGAGCCATATAGTCGATAGGCCCTACGCAGACAATGTGTCAGTGCTCGGATTCCAAAGCAGCATTCGGATTCCTAGGCAAAATCTGCTTGATTTTTTCATTTGGATTCCAAGTTGTTCTAGTTTGGGAGTGTTCAGATTCCAGGGTATAATTGTATCTCTGTTCACGGAAGTACCTAAATAACTAAATGCAGGCATTTTCAATATTTAAAAGAAACTAGCTAATCTATGACTTTGACATAGAAGAAAAATAAAATTTCAAAGTTAGAAAGGACTATAAGGTATTTTGGTTTGGCTGATTTCCTCATTTTATAAATCATAGAATTACAGCCCCATAGTATCATTTAGTTAGGACCAGGCAGAATTTTAATAGCCAAATTGCAGAATTAAGATTTTAAAACTCTTATTCTAGGCATCCATCCACCACACACATGCTTACCTTGTGTTTTGTTTTGTATTTTCTTTATAACCTTCAACAAGTCTAGATATTGTGTCTTAAAGCTCAGTATTCTGTGTTACATTGCTGACTGAGAGTGTTGTTAGACATACCAATCCACAATCTCTGTTAAAAATCTTGTCACTCCTATAACTGGTCTTATTATGCTTTGGTTGTGTATAGAAATGAGTTTTAAATTTCTTAAATTTTGAATTTATTCTGCATGAGAAAATAGAAAATGCACATTTATTCCAGGATTCACTAATAATTCTGTCAAAGTATAATATGTAGGAAAATAGACCATCCAATAAGTTTTCATTATTTTGTTTCATGTGAAATCCCCACCAAGTCAGGACTATCTTTCATCACAGCCCTTGAATCCTACTGGGTTTTAAAAAAAATAAGAATATGACAACATTACCTAAAGATACACACAAGTATATATTAAGTATAAAAGAAGTTGGTCGTGAGATACAGATTTATTTGCTGTATTTAAGTGGAATAAGAGAAATTTAAACAAATTTTAATAAAATAGCTATTGAATTAAACCATGCCAGTTCTTCCCCACATTAAAATAATTCTTCACCAACTCTTGGCATCATCCTAGGACCTAGGTGATTGCAGAAGCCATGTGATCTGTTCATCCCAGCCTTTATGATCCCCTTACCACATCAGCCCTAATGGTCTTCATCTCTACTCCAAGCACCATAACTGATTCCCTTAAAAAAATCATCTCACAAGTGATCTCAACCTCCTTAGCCACTCTCCTTCCATTACACTGGCCCTACAAATTCCCAGTCAGAGATCACTCCTACAGTTCACCTGCTGTGTACCCATAATTATCTACATGGGTGTCCTAGAGAATATTTTACCATCACTTGAGTCAATGCCATGACAGATTTGAGAATTATTAACTTTAGTGGCCTACTCATATCTCCTTTGTCCCCTCTGACAAATTTCATTTTCATTTCCTTAGAGTCTTTTTCCAAAACTTTACCACTTTATTCAGTATTTTAACCCAACATTTTGTTTTGTTTTGTTTTGTTTTGTTTAATCAAATGATGACTTCCTAGTACAAAAAGAAAACATAGATGAATCAGGAGAATCAGGTTTGAATTGTCCCAATGCTCACACTCAAGAAAAAAAAAAAATGGAAGAAAGAAAGAAAAAAAAAAATCTGACCTCTGTACTTATTTCCCTCCATTTTCATGAGGTGATCACGTTCCTGCTCAAAATCAGTTCCTTTCCCAGGATTCTTTACTGCTCCCCTTGCTCTCTCTAATCTGACACCTTGTTACGTTAATTATTCCTTCCTTTCTATATCTTCAGTCTCTCTCTGTTAACTATGATAACTTCTCTTCAGTTTATAAAACTGCCCATGTTCTGCTTTTTAAAAAGCAAACCCATCCTTTGACCTGTGTGACACGTACCCTACTCCTTTCTTTTTATAGGGTATAAAGTTCTAAAATTGTCTTTACTTACTGTCTTCATTTCCTTAATACCCAGTCTCTTCACAAGACTCAGGTTTTTCTCTTTCAACACTTAAATGCTCTCTGGCAAAGGTCATAAATCATGTCCTTATTGACCTCACCATTTATTTGAATCTGCCATAAGACATAATATTCAAATCAAATTGGCATTTTTCAATTCTAATCTTATTAGCATTCTCCCCTGAATTTTTATTATTAACAATCCCTGTTCTCAAAATTTCCTCTCTATATATATTTATATAACTTTCCATAACTCCTGGATTTTCCTCAACCTCTCTGATCATGTATTCTTAGTCTTCTTCATAGACTCTTTTAGATCTGACCCTTCCTTAAGGGTCATTTTTTATCTCTCCATTGACTTTCTCATGGTGTTTTCTCTCTCCAAAGGTATCTTTTCCATCTGCATGAATTTACTGTTACTCACATGCTTATGACTTCTACTCCTGACTTAGATTTGACGTCTGTGTCTTCCTCTATTTTCCTAAGGTGAAAGTTAAGGTTATTGATGTTAGATAACCTGCATTAATGGTATTCCACAAATTTTGATGTCATATATTCACTTACATTTAGTAGAAAAAAAAATTTTTTTTAATTTTTAAGACTTCTTCTTTGACCCATGTGTTCTTAAAAGTGTTTTATTTAATTTCCAAATATTTGGGGATTATTCAGCTTTCTTTATGTCATTGATTTCTAGTTTAATTCTATATGTTTTGAGAACATATTTTGTATGATTTTTATTATTGTAAATTAATATGTTGTATGTTATGTTTCAGAATGTGTTGTATCTTGGTGAATGCTTAGTTCTTATTTCTCTATAGGTATTATATAATTTTCCCTCTGGCTTCTTTAAAGATTTTTCTCTTGGCTTTGAGTTCTGCTGTTTGAATATAATATCGCTAGGTATGGTTGATTTGGTTTGACATTTATCCTATTTGGTGTCCTCTGAGCTTCTTTGGTCTGTGGTTTGTTGTCTGTCATTAATTTTGGAAATTTCTTTTCTAATATTACTTAAAATATTTCTTCTGTTCCATTCTCTCTTTCTTCTAATTCTGGTTTTTCAATTACACTTATATTAACTTTTGATATTGTCACTAACTTCTTGGATTTTTCTGTTTTGTTTTGTTTGAATTCTATTTTTTCTCTGCATTTAAGTTTGAGAAGTTTGCATTGCTCTATTTTCAAGCTCATTGGTTGTTTCCTTAGCCATATTTCAGTCTATTGACATATTACATAGAAGGCATTCTTCATTTTTGTTACAGTATTTTTTATTTCTAGCATTTCTTTTAATTTTTTTCTGCTTATATTATTCACCTATTCTTGTTTGTTGTCTACCTTTTTATTACAAACTTTAGAATAGTAAGTACAGTAAATTTAAGTACACTGTCTGATAATTTTAATATCTGAGCCTGGTTGTGATGATTTGCTTTCCCTTTCATATGTGTTTTCTTTTCCCTTTGGCATGCATTCTAATATTCTGTTGAAAGCTACACAATTGTACTGGGGTACAGGAACTGAAATAAATATGCCTTTCTTAAGGGTGTCCCAAAATTCACGCAAGATTTGAGTTTTGTGTCATTTGTGCAGTAAAGTGTTGCCAACAACAACAAAAAAAGACAGCATGACAGCAGACAGTTCGGGGTTATTAAATATGGAGTGCTACATAAAAGAACAACGTGTTTTCATTGTTGAGCAATGAAAATTTACAATCTTTAATGATAAACCTGTGTTTTCTTTCAAAATTACTTCTTGCCTAAATTTTGGGACACCCTTATAAGGATTTAAATGAGTTTGGCTAGGAGTTATTGTGTGTTTAATGTCTTCCAGAGGCTTTAAGTTATGCTTGCATCTTTTGCTGGGGTCTGCTCTTGACTTCAGGCTTCCCTATGTACTCCTCAGAGATAGCCTGCATCGTTCCACTCTTTCAACTATAATGCATTGTTCTTATACTAGAGCCCTGTTGGGATGATGGTAAGGTGTGGGAAGGGGAAAATTCTATAATCTTATTAAATCTCAGTCTTTTAGTGACCCTGTGTCTCTGTGCTGTGACTTTCTCGTGTTTCTCTAGTGTTAGGCCCTTACTCTTCCCTGGCCAGTGTTCACAATCAATTTTCTTGGAGCATTAAACTATGTTGATCATTTTTCTTGCCTTAGGTGTGAGAAAAACTGAAGGGGCCCAGAAGTACAGAAACTTCATTCCTCCAATTGAGATAAAACTCTGGCAGTCTTTTGCGTAGACACCAAATCTTCGTTATGGAGAATGCTCCTAATGTGTCTCAAAGTGATTGCTTATTAGAACCCCTTTCCTGAGCCATAGGGCTTTTTTCCCTCACATCTACATCATGAATTTCTTTTTATTTTTTTTATTTTTTTTATTTTTTTTATATCTTTTTATATTTATAGAGAGTAATTATTTTATCTTCAGTGCATATTTATTTCTATTTTACTTTTGACAGATAGAGAGAGAGACAGAGACAGAGACAGCTAGAGAACCGAACTGTGGGAACTCCGCAGTTCAGCATGTGGGTCCTGCCTGGGCCGGAGCCGGGATTCGATCCCCGGTCCTCATGGCCTCAAAGCGAGCGCTCAACCCGCTGAGCCGTCCCGGCTTTCCCCTACATCATGAATTTCTAAAGGTAGAACAATGAAAGTGTGAGGGATTCCCCCTAAAACTTTGTGCCTGAAAAATTTAAATGATCTCCCAAGGTAATTGAAAGCATTATATAGGAAAATATACCTACATCACATAGTTTATTGCTGGTAGATAATACTCAATAAGTGATTGATTTTACTGTTACACTAATAAGAGTTTAAAGTTCTACTTTATATATGAGGACTACAAAAATAATAAAACTGTTCCCAAGAGCTGTCTAGAAGGAAAAACAGAGATATAAACAGGTAATTTATATACATTATAATTGTTATAATGTTTATTAGCTGCATTTAACTGCCTGGGGAAAACAAGGAAATGTATATTGGAGAAATATGATGTGCTATTTCCTAGTAAAGTTAATAAATTAGCCAACCAATATTTATTTAGTATCAACTACTTGGCTAACATTTGGTTAAAGTTTTATTGATACTTAACCAAAGCCCTAACTTGATATTTTGATCTTCAAAAGCAGGCAGAGTATTATTATTTTCATTTTATAAAAATTGGGGATCAAGGAAGATAAGTGACTTTCCCAAGTTTTCACAACAATCTATTATTAGAATAGAGACCACAATTCAGGACATGCAAATTTTAGTGAAGCCCTATTAATTATACTAGACTAAATATTTTTACTCCTATATAAAGAACATGACACATTCTATATTTTTTTGCTCAGATTTAGCAATCACTCAGCTTAGAGAACTTTCAAGCAGAAAAGGGTGAAAATTCCTCATGTTAATAATATGTTTTGAAATAGATTTGTTATCTAGAGCTTTCTATGTCAGCTAAAAAGTTTCAACTAAGAAATGATCATGTTGCAATAACTAGTATTTCTAGAATATTTTCTTCCAATTTTCTAAATTGAATCACACCTAGAGATTAGATTGTACACTGTAAAATGAGTGGGTAACTTGATCTTACAGCCGTCAAAATACCTACACAGTCTAAAGTGGGTATAAAATTGGAAAATTAATACTCACTTCACTTAGCTCAGCACTTAAATCACCTACAGTGCAGAAAAGGCAGTTCAACAATGTTTGAGACAGCTGCTCTGCTGGGAAATAATGGATTAAACCATCAGTTGATTTTCTGTATTGAGGATCATAATGCCCTATATATAATAAAGAAATGGCTTACAGATATGCCATGAAGTGAGTGAGAAAAATGGTCTGAACTTCAAATGAAAGTTTCCCATTTTCTGCCAATGAAGCAGAGCACTATCAATTTACAGGGAGATTATATTATTTTACCAAAAATACCTTCTTCAAAACTGAATTTTATAAGCTTCCATTTGTGGGTTGTATTATAATAACAATAATACCATCTTAGGCCCCTAGCTTCCTGCTATTTTCCAAAAGAAAATTCAGAAGTAATGACTAAATGGGTAAAGAATAAATCCCTATGGGATCAGATGCTTTAGCACACATTGTGTATTAATTATCCTACTCAGTAGCCATCCCAAAGAGGGAATCTGAAATTTAATTTGATTGAAAATGCAACTATTCTGTTGTACATACATATGAACTGAAATCAAGACATACTTCCAGTTTATGCTTAGAATGTAGACAGCTGTAAAGAAGGGTATTTACTAAACTTCTACAACAAAAACAAAAGCCAAAGAAACTGCAAGGTTTTCACTTTTTTTTTGGAGGGGAAACCATAAGAGAGTATAACTCACAGCGCAAACAACTAGCCCAAAATCTAAGATAAAAAACAGAATATGAGTATAAGTGGCCAGAGGACAGTTAGAAGAAGTCATTCAATATTGCTAACTAATTGGTAGAAGTCAAATGTGGACTGGCAAAGTGAGAACTTCCTGTGTGCTAGAGCTACAGAATGAGTTCACAAATACAAGCAATTCTCCATGAACCTCACCAAATGCTTACAAGGGAGGAAGAAATGAAGGAAGAAAAGAAGGAAAGAAGGACAGAAAAGTCAGGGTGATTCAGAATATGACATCATTCATGATGCAGGCCTAGAAGAGGAGATCAGCCATTTTGAGAGGAACATAAAGCCCTACTCAGATCTATATTTCCTATCTTTTCTATCAACACTAAAAAACAAAAGACTTGGGGTGGGAAGGAAGGACAAACATCATTTCCCTAAGGCACTGTGAAAACCAATTTATCTGGAGTGAAAGAGAAAAATATTCTGTCCATGGGAGAGGCATAGAAATGCATGCTAGGCTCAGAATAATAGCTAGAAGAGGCTCAGGAGCACTAAGAAAAGTATATTCTAGAGTCTCAGCAGCACAGTGCCTGCCCAAAACTAAGACTACATTAGAACAACACTATATTTCTCCCCCATTCACCACTACCAAAAAAACTAGTACTGAATTACAAACAACACTTTAACATTGTTGGAAGTAGGATAAGAGAAAGACAAGAGAGTGGAAAGAGAATCTATCTGAGGCAAAATTCATGGGAAATACCCAAAACTGAGAGCTGAGGATACATTAGAAAATCCCTCTTATAAATGAGTCAAACCCTAAGCACAAAATATTTCAAGAATAACTTGAAACCATGGTTCTCTTATGGTATCCATAGTAACAACAAACTCTTAACTCAGCTCAACTCCAGGCTATATTGGCTCATGTCCCCATGCTACCAATTTAACTAAAGGAAAGGCATACCAATTTCCAGGCATAACAATTATTTTCCTCCGTCTGTACTGTGATACATAATACACAAAGCTTTAACAACAAAAGTAATGAGACATAGGAAAAAGCAAGAAAAGCTAGCACAGTGCCATGTAAAAAGCGCATTAAATAGAATTAGACTCAACTATACCACAAATAAATTGGAAATTTATCCAATTATATTTAATTTTAAAATACCTATAATTTATATTTTTAAATCTTTAATGAAAAATGTGAAAAACATGCTTGATAAAATGGATAATTTCAGGGGAAAGCCGGGACGGCTCAGCGGGTTGAGCGCTCGCTTTGGGGCCATGAGGACCGAGGATCGAATCCCGGCTCCGGCCCAGGCAGGACCCACGTGCTGAGCTGGGGAGTTCCCACAGTTTGGTTCTCTGACTGTCTCTGTCTCTGTCTCTCTCTCTATCTGTCAAAAAGTAAGGTGGAAATAACTATGCACTGAAGACAAAAAGATAATTTCTCTCTATAAATGTGAAAAGATAAAAAAAAAAAAAAAAATGGATAATTTCACCAGAGTAATGAAAATCATAAGACATAATCAAGTGGAAATGCTAGAAACAGAAAATAAAGGAAGAGAAATGAAGAATAACTACAATGAACTCATTTCTAGACTCCAAACAATTGAGAAAAGAGTCAGTGACCTTGAAGATGTATCAATATAAATCACCCAAATGCAAATACAGAGATAAATAAATAAATAAAACAACCAAGAACATTGCAATATTATTAAACCTTTCTAACATGGGCATTACTAGAATCACAGAAAGGGATGAAAAACAAAAAATCCAGTGGAAGAATTATTTTAAAAAAAGAATGAATTAGAATTTTCCAATTAATGACATATAACAAGTCACAGATCCAAAAACATAAAACAAAAAACTTGGGGCAATAAACACGCACACACACACACACCACACAGGACTATCATATTCAAACTGCTGAAATTAAGTCAGAGGAAATCTTCAAAACAGACCAAAAAACAAAAAAACAAAAAACCAAAAAACAGCATTACATAACATATTACACACAGTGAAACAAGGAATTACAGCATGAATCTCATTGAAAACAGTGAAGGTCAGAAAATAATGGAATAATAATCTTAAAATGATAGAATAAATTTACCATCCCAGAATTCTACCCCAGAAAAAAATATCTTTCAAAAAATGTAGAAGGAATAAAAACTTTCTCAAAGAAACAAAGCTTTAGAATACTCACTTCAAGGAAACTTGCCCTGTTCAATGATGTTTCTCAGGCAGAAAAAAAATGATGTCACGCACAAATGTGGATCAACACAAATAAATGAAGAGACTTTGAAAGGGAATAAATGAAAATGAAAATAAAACTTGACATTTTCTTGCTTTTGATATTTCTAAACATAAACATCTAAGCTAAAATAGTAGTAATGTATCATGTTAGTATCATATATAAAAGCAATATATCTGCCAATAAAAGCGCAGAGGATGAGAAGTAGAAATTGTATTATAGTAAGATGTTTATACTACAAGGGGTGGTCAAGAAGTTTGCAGTGCATAGAGGTTATGGGAGAGGTGGAAGTACTAGCACACAGAGTTTCATTGTGTGACCTATTATTAGTATATATGCCAAATTTCAGCATACTTGTTCGGTGTGATGGGGAAAAGAATCCTACTTTTAAAATAAAACATAGTTTAACAGTAAAATGTTAAAGAAGCCATAGATTAAATAAAAAAATCTAAAGAGTACTTTAACATATTTTGAATAGAATAAAAACAACAACAAAAAACATATCATAATTTGCTAAACACCACTAAGCAGTAATTTAAAGAAAAGTTATGGCACTAAATATCTATGTTAAAAAAAATTTTTAATTACTCTTTTCATAATTCATCTTAAAATGAACTAAATATGGTGAGCATATTAAATTCCAGTAAACAGAAGAAAGGAAACAATCAATACCAAAGAACAAAGACATAAAAGAAACCACAAATGCAATAGAAAAAATCAATAAAAATTAAAGATTGTTCTATGAGATTGATAAAATTGATAAACTTCTAGCCAAACTAATCAAAAAGGAAGGAGGGGATACTGGGATGGCTCAGCAGGTTGAGTGCTCACTTTGCAGCCCTGGCCAGGGTCCAAGGATCGAATTCCAGTCCCAACTTGTGCAGGTCCATATGCTGAGCTGGGATATGGCCCCAGTTCAGCTCTCGCCAGGGCGAGTTTCCCCTGTGGAGACCCCCAGTTCAGTCCCCAGCTCACAGGGGCATTTCTTCCATGCAGGAGGTCCCCCGCCCAGTTCCTGCCCTGCAAGGCTCCCCACCCACCTATGTGGAAAACTGATGAGGTACAACTACAGAGACTGCTCTGGGCCCTCCCTTTTTTTCTCTGTCTCTGTATCTCTCTCTCTCTCTCTCTCTCTGTGGCAAAAACAATAAAAATAAATCTTTAAAAAAAAGAAATACAGGGGAAGCCAGGATGGCTCAATGGGTTAAATGCTCACTTTGCAGCACCAGGGACCGAGAATCGAATCCCAGCCCCGGCCCATGCAGACTCATATGCTGAACTGGGGAGTTCCCCCAGTTCAGTTCTCTCTCTGTCTCTCTCTGTCTCTCTCTCTCTCTCGCTCTCTCTCTCGCTCTCTTTCTGTCAAAAAAATACCATTAAAATAAATAAATAAATAAATAAATAAATAAAAGAAATACATATATACCAACAGAAAACTAAATATCTAAAATGACTGCATAATGCAACAGAAAGAATATTAGAGAAAGCATCAGATGATTTGGTCTTCATCAATCTTGAACCTGCACCACCTTTCTATTTGTCCTTAGAAAGGTCACTTGACCTGTTTCATGCATGGTAGAATAAATTGTTAGCATTTTGTAGGGAAATGATATGGATTATTCAGTTAGACAAACAAGATTCACTTCAAATCCTCCTGCCTTTAATATTACTGTATATGGTGTTGAACATACTATGAAATTGTGTGGAGTGCCAGATTAATCTACTAAATGGTAATAAAAAATACTAATGTGTAAATTAAGTTTAAGAATGTACTATATTTGGTGAGGCTGGGTAGAAACAGGCACCTTCCACATCTAATTGCATATAAAAATAACTGTTGGATAATAAGAAACTAATTATGATGATGACTTCTGTGGGAGTGTGAACAATGGGAATTTGGTGGAAAGGAGCAGGAGAAAATCTTTCCACTTAATGTTTGGTAATAAGTTATCTAAATAAATCAATTATTCAAAATACAAATAAAAAACTTAAGACAAGATATAGAAAGTCCATCCCAGGACTTGGCACTCAGAAGGCATTTAAAAAATATTCCAAGGGTGGTGGCAGGCATTGCCAAAATGAAGCTTGTTTAGGAAGGATTCAAGAGGATGGTGTTCATCCTTTTTTTTAAAAAATTTATTTAATTGATTTGAGAGAAGGTGAGAGAGAGAATGAGAGAGAGAAAAGGGGAAGGCCCAGAACAGTCTTCATAACTGTACATCAGTTGTGACATGGCTGCACTCCACACAGGTGTATGTGGGACAGCAAGGGCAGGAACCAACCTGGGGGCCCCCTGCCTGGGAGGCAAGAACCCTCACCATGGAACTACCCTGGCGATTAACAGTTGCGCTGTGATTCAGCATGTGAGTTGCAGGAGCTGGGGCCAGGAGTCCCTCCCCAGACCTTGCCCTTAAAGGCAAGCACCCAACCTACTGAGCGATCCCACCATCCCCAGGATGTTGTTCATTCTAACATGTTAACACAGTCAAAAAGATCTCCTGGGGGGAGCCGAGATGGCTCAGTGGGTTAAGCGCTCACTTTGCAGCACCGGGGACCCAGGATTGAATCCCAGCCCTGGCCTGTGCAGACCCATGTGCTGAACTGGGGAGTGCCCCCAGTTCAGTTCTCTTGCTGTCTCTGTATCTCTCTCTCTCTCTCTCTCTCTCTCTCTCTCTCTCTCTCTCTCTCTCTCTCTCTCTGTCAAAAACAATAAAAAAAAAAAGTTTAAAAAAAATCACCTGAGCTTTGTCTCATTGGTGGATGTCATTTGATTTAGGTAATTTTCAAAGATATTTACGAATCAAGACTTTCTTAACAAAACATCTTTTTAAAGACATTTTAGTCTCACTTTTCTAGTATTACATATTTTCCTCATCTAGAATGTAGATTACCTATTTTTTTAATTGAATGTTTTTCATGAGTCAACTTCTAAGTCTTATTCTCAAATGGTCTTTTTTATTCTAAGTATTAAAATACTGGCCTTGCTATTTAAAGTTTTGAACAAATGTTTTAAGTCACATTTACTTGAAAAGAAAAATTCAACTTCCTCAGAGCTGCTAGTAAGAGCACATTTCAGCATGGTGGCCTGTCATAAAGCACAGTGCATGGCAATTTAATGTAGCATGCTGTGGTTCCTTGTAGTCTGATTTTCATAATAATTCATTTTATAAAAAGTGAGTAAATTTATGAAATAAAAATTACAATGTTGGAATGTGTAGGCTCTTACTACCCCCTGGCAAAAATTCCCTCTTCCCATTTGAAATTGTCACTCAGTCGTCACAAAAGTGGTTCCATACAGTACTCTACTGCTGCTATTCATCAGCCGTGTTCAGCTCTCCCAACAAAGCAAATGTCTTCCTGGCTTAGCTCTGCCAATATAAACTTGGTCATTGGAATCTACCATTGTCCAGGAAGTTCATAGGTATGATTTGCTCTGCGGCATTTCATTATCCAGGGCCCTGACCAACATTTTACAGGATCATTAACCACTTTTTAGGAAAAACCACTATTTAAAACACTTCAACATTTGGTAAACAAGAGAAAAAATCAATTAAACCAACAGCAAATAATGTATTCTTATCTAACATTAGTGTTGCATCATAACAACTTTGAGGTTTCCTTCCTTCGAAAACAAACTGAGTTATGTTCAGCACAGAATCTTCTCTATTTTTACTTATTGAAAATCACTACTGCTCTTAATGAACACTACTTCTCATTAGCATCTGTGTTTTCATTGTATCAGCCAATGAATGCTACTCAGTTAACTATATTTATTTTATTTCATCCTAAAAAAATCCTGGAAGATAAATATTGTGTGTATTTTATAGGTGAGAGAACTAAGGCTCAGAGAACTAAAGAAACTGACCAAAATCACACAACTGTAAATAGCAGAAATAGGATTGGAACCTCCAACTGTATGATTCTCCCAAGAAGCCTTTTCTAATATGTTTCTTTTCCTCAAGACCAGGGCATATCGTTTATCTTTTCTCTTGTCTTATCCTTTACAGCATCTGGTGTAGCAAGTACGTAATGTTGAGAGACAATGCCTCATAGCATTTCTGCACATCCTTGGATTATCTTTAAATGATGTTTGTATAGCAAGCAGCCTTAAAATATAGTATCTTTTTCTAGGGTCCAAGGAGATTTGTTTCCTATTCAGGATGATAAAGATCGTGTCTCCTTGTGGAGCAAACATTGGGCAGGTTTTACTCAATCTCTTTAGAAAATTGGGGGGAGGTGGGGGATTCCAAGCTTAGTGTCCTCAGCTGTGAGGCAAATGCATTGTGTGTGCTTCATCGTTTGGGCCACTTCTCAAGCATCATTGGGAATTGGGGGGTGGAGGCATGGCACAGAACTGAACCATTGGAAACATAACGTATGGAAACAAACCAACGATAGAAGTTCATGCTTCTCGCTGTGCTGAGTAGTAAGGTCCCAGTGCTCTTATATGACTGGCTAACTTGTTAGCTTGCAAATAGGGCAGAAATGTAGACTCTTCACAGTTACTGACAAGAGTGGGTATTGTATATATATATATATATATATATATATATATATATATATATACCTGTTGACTTTTTAAAGTACATTAGGCAGTATTTAAATATGCTGCAATTCAGTGAACTATGGATATATAAATACACTACAATGAATGTTTCAGTAAACAATATTTTGCTTAGACAGATAATCTATTTTCTAATACACAGTAACAGAATTTGGTATGACCAACTGAGCAGTCACACAGATGCCTTATATTTTATAACAGTAAAAAGTTATTTCTATAAGAATTCAGAAAAAAAAAATGAGAGGGGAGAGAGGGAGGAAAGGAGAGAGGAGAGAGAGAGAGAGACATTGCTAGACATCCATTTTCTATTTTGAGCAGCCAGACTTCATTCAGTGTAACCTAATTAGGCTTATCAGATTAATAATTATAATAATAAAAAAGAATTATTGAATCCCTCTGTCCAAAGCCAATGAGATTAAATTTCAGATTCTATTTTGTTTAATTATGAAAAGACAATATATACTATTTTACTCTGAAAAAAATTATTCTTTTCTAACATCATTTCAAATCTATTATTGTCCCAGGAAAGAGCCTTACATCAGCTGAGTCACAACCTGTCATTGTTTTTAGGCAATTTAAACTGCAAATAACCAGCAAGAATTAATCACACTCCTTAATTAGAGGCTTCTAATCTTTAAACTCCTTTGACTTAACTTATGAGCATAATCACGCAATGAACACAATAGGAAAGGCAAACTGTTCTTTAGAAGACAAAATAGAGTAATTAAAAACTTCGATAAGGTTACAGTAAAACAAGATAGGCTTTGAGGAGGGTCACATCAAAAAGGTAGCCCTAGAGGATTTTAGCATGGGTCATCTTTTCCTTCCTCAGTTAGGTTTTGAGAATTCTACTGGACTAAGTAATTCAAAGAGGCTTGGAGAAGGATGTATACCTGGAAAGAAAAGAATAGGCCTATTAAATGTTGGCAAGTTTCTAATATTCAGTGGGCATTCGACAGTTGAAGGCGCTGGCTGTTAGGAAAGTGCTGGATAGACACAGCACCCAGATGCCTGAATACCTGGTTTTGAAACAAAGTTTTTCTTCTGTCTGTAAAGTTTACTTTTTCCTCAGGGTCACATCATGCAGATGACA
The DNA here is from genome assembly GCA_004027555.1 of Craseonycteris thonglongyai. Classification (NCBI taxonomy): domain Eukaryota; kingdom Metazoa; phylum Chordata; class Mammalia; order Chiroptera; family Craseonycteridae; genus Craseonycteris; species Craseonycteris thonglongyai. The sequence goes on from PVKE010012604.1 coordinate 25,002, forward strand.
TTAAGTGGGGTATGGGGATGCAGGTAGTGGGGGAAGGGATGGTGTTCTTGAACATGCAAGTAAATGATGCTTTTTTCTGTGGTTCCGACTGCAGCTGACAACGCAGTGTATTTTAAATCAGTAGAGAAGAACCAGCCTTCTTCTTAATGCAATATGTTTAACTCTTACTGTTTCCAGTCATCTCATGCCCTGCTAACTGTTCACTCAGCCAGGGTTTTTCAAACTTCGGTAAAGGTCAGAATCACTCAGAATTGGTCAAAAAACAAGCTCCTCCCTCTGTCCCTTGACTTAGTGTGTGTGGTGAGGACATGGATTTGAATCACTAAGACTTCCTAGGTGATGTTGCTGATGACGGCTCTCTAAGTATCACTGTGGTACACCACATTGCAAAGAACGTGGACCAGACTTTGAGGCTTTGATCTTTCACTCTTTTCTCCTCCTGAAGATTACTGCTAAGATTATTGCAGGGGGACAGTCACCATGATAGCCATAGAGAAAAATGTTGCATTTTGGAAGAATCATCAATGTTAGCATTCCAACTGCTATACTAATGTTATTTATTTATTTGCCTTTAAAACTCTATTAAGGGGAAGCTAGGATGGTTCAGTGGGTTAAGCACTCGCTTTGTAGCCCCACAGACCAAGGACCGAATCCCAGCTCCAGGACAGGAGGACCCATATGCTGAACTGGGGTGTACCCCCAGTTCACTTCTTGGTGGGGCCCATGTGGGAGGCTCCTGGCCCAGTTACTGCCCTGCGCAGCCCTGCGCCCACCTGTGGAGTGAAAATATATGGAAAACTAATGCTGTCAACTATGGAGACTGCTCTGGGCCCTCCCCATTCTCTCTGTCTTTCTCTGTCTGTCTCTCTCTCTGTCTCTGTCAAAAACAATAAAAATAAATCTTAAAAAAAAAAATACTCTATTAAAGCCAAAGTGATTATGTAGTAAAGGGCCACATAATTGGGTATAAAAGTGTTGTGTCTGGTCTTCTCTGAGATGTTCTGTATAAAATCATTTTCTGCTTAGCACAACCTTCAAAATATGGTAGTTAGCTAACTATAATTGTTATTATTATCTATAGCGATTTCTCAAGCCTCTATTAAGGACCAAGGACCAGGATGAGAGCTTTCTCAAATATTACATAATATCATGTCACTAAATATTATCATGGTAGGAAAAGTAACCCCAATACTGATTGTTTATTTTGGCCACATTATATGGTCTGGTTCTCTACACCTATAAAATTGACTATTAAAATTACAGAACTGTATTTACATAGAATTTGAAAAATAATTGGATTGCCAACTCATTTTTTTGTTTTTTAGGTCAGCATTATCCTAATACCGAAACAGACAAAGACTTTAATATACACACACATACCCACACGCATTATGTTCATGTCTCCTTAACATAAACACAAAAATCCCTAATTGTAAAACTAGAAGAAATAGAAAAAACTATTTACAACTCTAATGACACAATAAAGAGATACCGTTACAAATCTAATAAAATAATTAAAACTGAAAAGAGTAATGATATGAATTGCTGGTGAAGAAGCAAAGCAACTAGAACACTCAGACTATTGCTGATGCAAACAATACAAACACTTCAGAAAATAGTTTGACAGTTATTTATAAAGTTAAATATACACTTATATGACCCACTAATCCCACTTCTAGATATGTACCCAAAAGAAATAAAAATTAATGTCCACACAAAGACTCATATTCAAATATTTATATTAGCTTTATTTATACCGGTAATTGTCAAAAACTGGAATCACGGTAAATACTTATCAACCTGATAAACGAAATATGCCTCAGCATACAATGGAATCTTACTTGGCAATAAAAAGGAACAATGAACTAACATATACAATATGTTGGGTGGATCTTTAAAGTATCATGCTAGGAAAAGAATCCAGGCACAAAGGACAACAGAAATGCTCAAGTTTCCATTTATATATTTTACTTATATGACTTTTGGAGGAAAAAAGTCCTTAGGCACAAAAATTAGCTCAATCCGTGGTTGCCAGGGATTAGGGACTATGGACAAGTGATTATTTGTAAAGGAGTATGGAAAAGCCTATTGGAGCAATGGGGATGTTTTATGTTTTGTTTTTGGTGTTGTCATTATAGAACTCTATATAACTGTGAAAATTCATAGACACATACATTGAAGCATGTGGTGGGCAAGGGAGTGTTGTCTTGAGATGTGTTTTCGAGTGGCCCAGATGTTAGAAGTTTTCCAGTCTCTTCTGGTTCTTTCAGAAATCCACATTCCAATTGTCAAGAGCCTCGTCATGGCCAATCAGTGTATTAACCAGTAACTACACTCTAATGTGACAACAAAATTTGGTTTGGCCTAAAATTTGACAAGAATGAATTAATTTTATTTAAAAAAATATAACAAGAAAATAATTCATTTTCCTCCACATGGCCTTAAGTAGTTTCAAACTACAGAGAGAAAGAATTTTTTCTAACAGGATTACATAACTGCACTTTTTTCCCCTTCTGTGCCTTTTATCAGAGAAAACAAGAACAAAATGTTGATCTCTTTTGGGATTGCACTTTTCCTAAGGCTCTGAAGAATAATCAACATACTGTCATATCCTCCCATTTTGCTAACAGGGCCCCCTCTCTCCTGGTTTGGCTTTGTCAAGGCAAATTCTCAGTCAGGAATGGATTAATCTATGTCAATCAGTTCCACAGTTCCACTGATTTGCAAACCTACTCTTAGTTATCAATTTCTTTTCCCGTTATAAAAACAGCCAAAGCTCACTGAGGCTAATTCAAGTAAGTAAGTCGGAAGGAGGGAAGAATTATTATTTTATTTTATTTTTACCTTTTGACCCCCTTCATCATTTCTTCCAATTCCCCTACCCTCTGCTTCTGGCAACGACTAATCTATCCTCTGTGTCTATGAGTTTGGTTTGTTTGTTTGTTTAAGGTTCCATATGTAAAAGAGGTCATAATGGTATTTACCTTTCTTAGTCTGACCTACTTCACTTAGCATAACACCTTTGATGTCCATACATGTTGTCACAAATTGAAATTTTTCAGTATGTGTGTGTGTGTGACAAAATTTCTTTAGCCACATTTTGCCTATTATAAATAATGCTGCAAAGAACATAGGATGCTCTTAAAATAATTATTATAAAGAGCTTTCTTTTTTTGCCTTCAGCCTCTATAGTTTAAGAAAAGCTGTAGGTATTCTGTCATAGAGAGTGTGTTCTTGTTTAGGTGTTTTAGTCCTTTAAATGAAACAAAAATATTCTCTAAAGTTCTAACAGGAGCATGAATTTTTGGAGAGGAGGGAGGGTTGCCCCTCTTGTAAATCACACAAGTTGTATACAACTCCTTTTTAATAGTTGTTTCACGTGTGTTGCTGCTTAATAATTGAATGATATGTAAAAAGATAATAAAAACAATTAAACTACATTTTTTCTTAAGCATTAATAAAGATAATAACTATAAGAACTGACACAGTTCAAGAAATTTAAATGAGTTTATGATAATACAAATAATTAGTTACCATGGGAGAATACCTATAAATCAAATTATCATTTGGAAATAGGTAAATAAATGAAAGCATTAATCATTTATTCTGTTTTTCCTATGTGAACAGTACCACTGGATAATTCAAAGGCAGATGAAAGGAAGTTTCTCTTAATAGAAGTATTGCATTTGATAAACAATAGAATTAAAGTACCACCATTTAGCAATAGGTTAGGAATTTAGAGATTCATCATTGATGACCATTAATATTACAAAAAAAGGAAAGAGACAGACAGATTATGTGTGTTCTGATGAAAGAAAAAATATATATAGTAAATTAAACACAAACACATACAATCTGAACATGATTCAAATGATTCAGTGATTACAGGGACTGAGAAATGTATAAAACACAACATGAAAAAGCAATCACCATAGGTCAGGTTGTGGGAAACAATATTTGAGAGAAAAAAATGTTCTGTTTCTTCAACAAATTTATTACATGGAAAAAAACAGGAGTGGAAATAATCTATAGGTTGAAACCAATCAGTTATTTGCAACATGTAGACCTTATCCAGATCATGATTCAAACAAACTATAAATAAAACATAACATTTATAATAATATGAACATTGGATAATATTAAGTATTCTTAATAATATCTGACAATTGTTATGAATTTGTGATTATAAAAAGAGTCCTTATTTTATTGGAGATGCATATTAAAATATTTAAGAAATGAGTGAAAGAATTGAGAACTGGGAATATAAATAAAAGAGAATTGGCCATGAATTTGTAATTGTTGTATATGGGCAACATGTACAGTGGGATTAAGTTAGTCTGACATCTTCTTAAGTGTTTAAAACTTCCCATAATTTAAAAAAAGTTGTAAAGGGGGTACAGAAATACACAAAAAACAAAATGTTTCTTGAGCTTCTTTTAACTGGCTCTAACAATCACATCATAATTTCAAACCTTAATATAGTCAACATTTGAAGGTATGAAGAGGCTTGATCTTTATTGTTTTTTCCTTTCAGATATAAATTTTCTTTGCCCCTTCTAATCTTGTAACTATTACACTCTTCTGTATTACTTATCATTCAGTATTTTAAAACCAAATTTTCTTTAAGGATAACCCTTCAAAATTATCTTTACCACCACTACGTGGTTTCTCAGCCCTGTTCTAGCACTGTGTGTATCTAAAGCTAAACAGTCTTATACAATTGGTTTTGAAATGTCCACTTTGGAAAGTGAACTCTAGTGTCTAAATATCACAACAAACTTTCAAATCCCTTTATAAATTATTTCAAAGGTTGTCTTATAACTATGACAACCTTTTGGGTCTACAAACTGAAAACAATGCTAGTGTTTCTAAATGAGGAGACTACTTCCTTGTTTCCTTTCCTTAGCCAATGGCATTCCCACTAGGAGACACATTTTTCCATTCTTTTATTCAATATGTATTCAAGACCTACTGAGAGATCTAAGGAGGGTGTGAAAGAAAAGCAATCATTGCTTTAAATTTGACTAGGTTGTAGAAAAGAAAAACTGCTTCTAAAACTAGGAAATATTAGTAAGTTAATAACTTAGTTTGATGTGTATGTAAATATACTTTAGTTAGTTCTAAAAGTTCAATAGAAAGCCAGTCTTGCATAAGGTTTTAAAATTAAATAATTTTAACTGATGGAAATGAATCAAAACAATGTTCAGGGAAAAGTGAAACAGTGCTAGATTTAAAAATGAAGATCGATAAAATGTATGAAGCAGCTCCCGCTCTTGCAAAAGTGCTGATAAAGGCTTATTGGAATGAAATAGAATGAATGAGACTTCATCGGATTGTATCCATTTCATTGGTTTGACTAGGTTGCTGGAGTTGAATTGATTGAGTGTAATTAAATAAGGGAAGAGCCTTTTTTAGGAAATAATGAGAATAAAAGGATGGGTAGATATGAGAGAGCCAGAACAAGGAGTTTGTTTTTGACTGGTTATATCATTGAAAAGAGCTATGCATTCTAAAACTATGATTCACAAAATTAAAACTTTGATTCAAATTTAAACAAACATTTACTGAGCATGTTCTAGCAGATATATTACCTTTATAATTTGGGTTAAGAAAAATTGTCTCAGCAGCTCTTTTAGGACAAACTTAAAGAATGGATTGAAGTAACAGAGGTCAGCAAAAATATCACTGAGTTCCTCTAGGCATAAATAAAAAAGGACTGAACAAGTAATGAAAAGCTGACTGCCAGGATTTCAGTAATTTGACTCCCTTGGTTGAGACCCAAGTCTTACCAAATTTATACCAAATTCTGTTTTATACTGAAAAATAGTAGGAAAGTTCTAATTTATTAATAGTAAAGTTGTCTTACAGTCAGTTTTCTTCATAAATATTTTAGACTTAAGTCATCCTTTAGCACGAGTACCAACACTAGCTAAATAAGTCATGCATTCTTTTTTTTTTTTTCTTTATTGGACAACTACCAGAGTTATTCAACAGACAACATTTTTTTTAACAGTGCAGTGAGTAGCCCAGAATATCTACAGAGTTGACCCTCCTCCTGAAGACTGTATTCTATCTGTGTCCATTAATTTGCAAAGTGAATAGAAGCCTGTAGAGAAAAGAACTCAGAACAGCTTGTACTCGCAGTTAATGTACAACAAGAAAGGAAGAACTAAGAGATCCTAACAAGAAATACTCTAGGGTTCCTGAGCAATAATTCACTTTGGAGGAAAAAGGACATGGGCATGGTAAGTTGGACTGAAGCATGTCTGAAGATATTTATAGTTTACAGTGTAGTGTTGTAGTTGTTACTGAATTTGACTCATATCAGTCATACTGGGATATATGTCATAGAAAAACAAAACCCAATAGGTAGAGCTAAAAGAGGTGTTTGGGTAAATTCTGCAATGCGTTGGTGCCAAAATCTCTCTCTCCTCAGAAACAGTGGAGGGGACCAATTCCCTAGACCTTAAAATAATGGAAAAGACAGGCACCCGTGTGTAGGCAAGACAGAGAATACAGAAAAGAAAAAAAAAAGAGGCATCGAGCCATAGTTCAGGATGTAGAAACAATGATAAATCCAACAGCAACTCGAGGGAGCTTCAAGCATTTGCTAGATGATTTTAGGGATATCCTGAATTTACATGAAGGGAAAGGAAACTCTAACAGAAATTGAGTCTACAGTTACACGTACTGGCATAGGGACTATCAAACCAGCAAGGTTCTAATTAGTTAACAGAGCGACCGGTGAGGTGAATAAGTGATGAATAAAGTGCAAGTACACTGCCACAAGATGGCAGCCCCTTTGATCTCTAGGGTTAGACACAGACCTGGGCAGCCAAAGCCCCACCTTCCACTCCAGCAGGAGACTAAAGCCTTGATCACTGGCTGCTCCAAGACAATGTAAACTCGCAGTCAAGGAACTGCTCTATCACCAGGCCAGACCAGAGCCCCAGACACTGGGTATATGGAGCTGCTGGAGATATATTCTGAACAGAAGCCAAGAAAAAAGCCTGAACTAAGGTATGAGGGAGTGCAGGGTGGGGTGGAGACTGAGGCAGTGTATAGGTCTGGTAAGTGCACCTTCACACAAACAGTAGGGAATCTCTCTTCACATTTATGGAATAATGCTCTTTGTGGCTGATGTGGCCATTACTAATGACATCCAAGCCAGTGGTAAAGGAACTGACCCAACTATGTGTCACACTTTAAGTAATACTTTGAAATAGAATGAAAAATTATATTGCATTCACAAGCTGCTTATAGTAACCCAGGAAGTTTTTGTATTTTACTTGCTAATAAAAGAAAAAGCTGTAACTTTCCTTAAAAATCATTTCTAACCTTGTACAAATTTGAATAGTTGTGAAAAAAAAATTATCATTGCCTGTTGGAACAGTATGGGTGATGAGAGAGAATTTAATGTGTTTATTCAACACAGATATATTGAGCATCTACTATACACCAAGCATTGCTCTAGATGCTGGGGATACAATAGTAAAGAAAAGAGACAAAAATGTATGCCTTATTAGGTTAGGTTAACAATACAGTATGTATGCTGTGGATAATAATGATTGCTAGTGATAAAAATTAATCTGGGAGCGTTGGGGATGCCATTTTAAACCAGGAAAGGCCTTAGAAAAAGATGATATATGAGTCCAGACCTGAATCCAACTCCAATTTGTATTTGCAGGGCCACTTCATACAGAAAATTTGATTTTAAATATATATTTTTATGTAAACAGCTCAAGTTCTTTTTAAAATTTGAAAAGACTTTATTAGAAAATGTTACAACAATGATATATTTAGTATCTTTCCTAAATCTCCATTTTTAAAATATTACTCAAAGGTCATACCAAAGAAGGTTCTCTAAGGCTGAATTATTTCAAACTGCTATCATTCTTTGATTATAAGGATGCTTGGTTAAAAAGTGATTTTTGTTAGTTTTGAAGGCTGAATTTCTCAAGTAAATACTATTCTTCACTGTATGCTTTGGAAATAGAAAGAGCTGAAGTCACAGACTCATATAACATGGTTTTTTTCTCTCCTGAACTGCCCACTCCTTTTTTTTTTTTTTTTTAAGATTTATTTTTATTGTTTTTGATGGAGAGGGAGAGATACAGAGACAGAGAGAGGGGGGAGGGCCAAGAGCAGTCTCCATAGTTGGACATCATTGGTTTTTCCACATAGTTTTATTCCACAGGTGGGTGCGAGGCTGCACAGGCCAGGAACTGGGCTGGGGTCTCACCCCGGTGAGAACCGAACTGGGGGCACTCCCCAGTTCAACATATGGGTTCGCATGGGCCAGGGCAGGAATTCAATCCTCGGTCCCCAGGGCTGCAAAGTGAGCAATTAACCCACTGAACTATCCCGGCTTCCCCTGCCCACTCCTTAAGGGCAGAAATTTTGTCTTTTCTTCTTATTCCTATACCTGACCAAGCCTGACACATGGAAGGCATTAATCTGCATTTGTTAATAAATTACGTTAAGTATTTTCCCTCCTCTACAAGTAATATATTATGTCATTGTAGACCTTTTCAGGAAAGCTAAAAAAGAAAAAATTACCCATTAGTGACATTCCGTGAGAACAGGACCAGGGCACCAGCTGCAGCCCAAACACCAGGCTGAATCCATACACTGCAGAGCAAACACCAATCTACTCTTTTATTCCCATCTTCAGAAAAGTAAGCCCAAGAACAGAGTAAAGAAAAGTTGGCCCATGCCATTGCCTGCCTCTGTAGTCTAGGTCTCAAGGCTCCCTGCAGAGTGCTCTCTCACCACAGCCCTCCACAGCCACACACCCATTCTTGCAGACCAACACCAAGCTGAAGCTGAGTTAAGACCCAAAGGCCCCTCCGTTCAAGGAACTTCCAGGTCCACACACCCTCTCAGACTCCTTTTTCCCTGGACAATCTCTAAAAGGGAAAACTTTCCTGCCTTCTCTACTCCCAATACTCTCATCAAACCCAGACTCCCCTGCACTTCTGCTCCCCTTGCCCAATGTCCTGCTCCTCTTTTTCCACCCACACATCACTTAGATGAATCTGATCACCATGCTCCTCTGTATCTTCTCTCTTCACTGAGTGCTGTCTAGACTTACCTGAAACCTGAATCTCCCCAGAGAACAAGCCTCTCCATAGGAATTGGCTAGTTGGCCCACATCCTATGTACCACAGAGACCAGAGACCATTCTCCAGTACCACTTCCAATTAACGTCCCCATCTGTCCAGAAAGTGCCACTTCTCACGTGCCATCCAACTCTATTACTATTGCCTACCATCTGATCTCTCCTCCATTTATGAAAAATCTGATACCTGTTTCATAATCTTCTTCTCCAACCCAAGTCCTGCCATTATCCTGACTGCATCCGAGGCTCATATAAACAACCCCAACAATATTCTAGCTTCTCACCCCACTGACCACATCTTCTCCAATGACCTTCAATTCCACTCCATAGGATTTGTTACTTCCCATATCCCTGTGGACATGCTGTTGAAATGTGTCATCCCCAGAAAATAAAAATGCTAATTCAGATGTCTCAGTTATATACCCCAATCACCTATCTTTCCAGTGAGCTGGATTCAATACTCTCTCAATTGATCTATAACCTCACAGGTAACAGCAGTCTAGAATTTCACCCATTCTGTCAGTATCCTAACTCTTTTAACCCATGTTTCTTTCAAAACTTCCATCTGGCAACATCTCAACCCAGAATTGACCCACTTCTCTGCCTTCCCAAATCCTGTACTCAAATGCAAAGCAGGAAATATACATAGGAGAGTGAATAGGCAAGTTTGTAGAGTAGAGGGCTGTTCATAAGACATGAGTTATGAGAAAGAATGTAGATAGTAAATAAGCTTCAAAGTTTTTCCTAATATATTTATTGGCTAACCTAAAAAAAAAAGACATCAATTCCCTTTAAGAAATTTATATAATTGTAACTGGTACCAACTAAAATTTCACTCGAGGAGAAGCTGGGATGGTTCAGCAGGTTAAGCGCTCGCTTTGCAGCCCTGGAGCCTGAGGATCAAATCCCGGGCCCAGCCCATGCAGACCCATATACTGAACTGGGGTGTACCCCCAGTTCAGTTCTTGCCGGAGCCTATGCGGGAGGCTCCGGGCCCAGTTCCTGTCCTGCGCAGCCCTGTACCCACCTGTGGAGTGAAAATATATGGAAAACTAATGCTGTCAACTATGGAGACTGCTCTGGGCCCTCCCCCTTCTCTCTGTCTCTCTCTGTCTCTCTTTCTCTGTCAATAAAAAAACTGCTAAAAATGAATAAGATAATTACTAAAATTACATCTATACAATTCTTAGGACATAGCCTACTTTTCAAATTTCTGCCTTTTTCAGCAATGTGACTATAGGCACTTAAAAATAATAAAAGTACATTTTAAAAATTAATGTTCCAAGTCAGCTTGTCACTAAGACAGACTTCTGTTCCAATCAGTACAATTAAGCCCTGTTTTATTACATTCACATAGGGTTTTAAAGATTCCACAGTTTATTCTTTCTTTTATGTAGATATGGTCAACCATAATTAATTTAGATTTTCAAAGTATTTTTCCCTTTTTAAACATTTCTATTTGAATTCACAACAGTATTGGTTAGTGATACTGATTGAGATGTCTTTTGCCGAAGAAACCCACCTTCTATGAAGAAAGAACCAGGCTGTACCATACACCCTACTTATGATATGAACAGCACTACTGGTTTAGGAAAATGTCCCAACCTAGCAGGATCAAGGGAAATTCCAGGGGCCCTGAGACAGGTCCTGTCCCCAGTGCCAAACCTCAGGATTGACAGGTATTGGCAAAAGCTGCCAACCACTCCGCAGACCACTAGATTCTCTGTTTTCCCTTCCCTTTCTTTTTTCAAATTCCACAATTTCCTGTTGGGGAAAAGCTGTAATGAGCCAGATCAGACACCAGATCCCAGGCAGAGCAACCGCTGCTGGAATAACTTTGGGAAAACCTGGAAAACAGTATTTTCCCAACTAGAGGGATTGTGGGGTTTTGTTTTGTTTTCTGTCAGTTATACTAATCCAGATTTCTCAAGTCAGCATCCAAGGGAAGAGGGTAGGCTCCCCACTGCTGCCCCATCCTGTTACTACCTGGGCGGTCAATCTCTCACTGCAGCCAAACTGGAAGGATCCTGGCTTCTGGGAGGTTGAGCTGCTTCTTACCCAGCTCTGCACCTAATAAAGCCCCAGACTTCCTGCTGCAGTGCCCTGGAATATGGGTACACAAATGGGTGAACAACAGAGCAAACTGAGGAGACAGCAGGTGAGCCAGGATGATGGGAGAAAGGAGGAAGGTGCCAGGTTAGCTAAGGTGTCTCCCTTTCAGTGATTCACGGAGATGTACCCCAGCTTGGTCCTACAGTTGATGTCCTTCACTGTGCAGTTCACTCAGAAGTTCTAAAGTCTACCTGCAACTTCTCAAAGACTTTCGTCTAAGCCTCGAGCTCTTCATCTGGCGGGCCCTTCTCACAGCCCTTCACTAACACTCGCTCCCCAGGAGCAGAGCCTGCAGGAGGGTCCAGAGGCTCACACTTGCAGCTGACCCCCTTTAGAAGCAAGTTAAGCACCCTGGACACCCGACTCCTCTCATCTTCTGGGGTCTCAGCAGCACCCCCACCAGCTTCTCCTGCAGTTATTCCTTGGACACCAACTGCACCAGGCCACTCACCACAGTCACGGATTCGTCATTTGAATAAAGATCATCATTAAATGGCATGTTGAGTTATTCGGTCTGTTTTCAAGTCAAGTTGTAATACCAAAGTAAAGAATATGGTATTTGTTTTTAATAAGAAAACAAAATAATGTTCAAGTGTGCAGTCCCTTACCTAGATATACCATGAACCATTTCCAATGATATCACCGTAGCGTGAAATCTTACCTAAAATCTCCTGTGTGAAAGACCCAGTTTCTGAGCTTCTCAGAAGAAAAAAAAAAAAAAAATGCAGCCATAGTATATGTGATGAAAAACAGTATTATGTATTAATTTTATTCTCCAGACTTGACCACTTGGCCCTTTCAAAAAAGAAAAAAAAACTTTTTCAAAGGATATAATTTATCATCATTAAGGAAATTCAAAAGAATATACTCTGAAGAGTAATTATAACAGAGGAGCTTCAAAAATATTTTGAATCATGAATGTGTCATTTAAATAAATATGTAACATCCCAGTGACATTGCTTATGGAAATAATATCTAGTTAGATGACAAATATCAATGTATTTAAACACAAAATGAAACATAGAGAATAAGGGAAACCTGGATGGCTCAGAGGGTTGAGCACTCACTTTATAGCCCCAGGGACTGAGGGTAGAATCCCGGCCCCAGCCTGTGTGGACCCATACACTGAACTGAGATGTGTTTCCCATGCAGGAGGCCCCCAGTTCATTTCTTGCCCCCCCACCCCAGTTGTCAAAAAACTGATGACATACAGCTATGGAGACTGCTCTGGGCTCTCCCCTCTCTCTGTCTCTTTCTGTCTCTGTCAAAAACAATAAAACAAATCTTTTTAAAAGAGAGAGAGAATATAATCTGTAATGTTGCAACAATTAGATATAGTGCCAGGTGGGTAATAGACTAATCGGGGGCGGGGGGTCATTGCATAAACTAATGTCTAACGATTATGCTGTACACTTAAAACTAATATAAAATAATATGGAATATCAACTGTAAGTGAAAAGAAATTAAATAAAAACAAAGTTCAATGTGTTCATAAAAAGGTCATATCACTGGATAGTCACACTTTTTATTTATTCAGCACAATTTATTGAGCACCTATTTTGTGCCAGGACTGTGGTAGAAGCTAGGAATACAGTGATAAGTAGAGATTGTCTCTACACTCCAGAAATTAAAATATAGTGGGAAAATATACGACAGGTGAGTAAGAAAAAAGTGCATGAGTGTGAATTGTGTGTGTGGAGTGAGGAGTGGAGAATTTCAGTGGGATCTTCTTAAGACAAAGTGGTCATGGCAGGTTTCTTTTTTTTTTTTTTTTTAATTTTACTT